>JAHKKF010531850.1:9812-21823 GCA_019740295.1 Labeo calbasu | reverse complement strand
TATGTATAACAAAGTAGCGTTTTATTAAATGTTAAAATGTTTTATAGAGAAAACCTTTTAAATGCAGCCACGGTTTAAACTAGAGCACAGAAGGACTTATCCTTCAGCCTGTCCATATTCGCTGTCATTTAACAGATCGATGGAAGCAGCACTGTCAGTAATCTTTTCCTGTGTGTGTGGGTGTAGACAGCAGATTATATGCTCTAGTGTTTGGTTACGTCATTGTCCTGCCTCCCCCCTATGAAGTCACAGAACAAGCCAGCAACAGCAGTGGAAGAGTACTGTTGTTTTCTGTTTTTCAGATGTATTGTGCTGTTCTGATTTAAACATAATGAGTATACTGACAGTGCCTTAACAGACTGTTTCCTGTTAGGAAGAAGCTTTTTATTGAATGTATGAGCGTCGCCATTTGGCAGAGACGGAGTGAAGACAGAACAATATGAAGGCTGAAGTTGTTGAATAGGATCAAGACAAAGCACAAGTTAGATCTGAGTCTGTTTTTCCTATATGAGCACCAAAACTCAACACGTCTGTTACATGTGCAATAGTAGTAGGCCACATCTTTTATATTAGGAAATTTGTTAGCTACTATACTGACAGACTGCTGAATAGGATTGAGAGACCACAGCAATTTGACTCAAATTACTGTTTAGTAAGGGTATGTTTGTAGCAATAGCCAACAATACAGTGTATGTATCAAAATGATTGTTTTGAGCCAAAAATCATTAGGATATTAACTAAAGATCATAAATGTCCTGCTGTAAATATATCAAAAGTTAATTTTTGATTAGTAACATGTCTTGCTAAGAACTTAATGTGGACAACTTTAAAGGCGATTTTCTCATTTAGATTTTTTGGCACCTTCAGATTCCAGATTTTCAAATTTTAAGTATATTGACCAAATGTTGTCCTATCCTAACAAACCATACTTTAGTGGAGCTTATTTATTTAGTTTTCAGATTATGTATAAATCTCAATTTCAGTAAATTGACCCTTGACTGGTTTTGTGGTCTAGGGTCACATATGTCCCGACTGCTAGGCCATAGCTCCAATATGAATCAAATGTGACTGAAATAAATGAGACAAATTTCTAGTTTTGATTTAAACCTACATATCCCACATGAGCTCAGTGGCTTACAATATCTGTAGCATTTGAACTATTAACTACACCCAAAAACATGCCTGTGGTGACATTTCTGCATTTCTTCTTGCATATTTAACAACATTCGTTGTTCAGTGAGTGGTGATAAAAACACATTAAGTTTTATCCAAGACACCTGAATGCATATCTATACGTATTGCAGACGTTCGTAAAATTGATGAATGACGCTAAAAGGTTCATTTCCAGAATAAAATTCCCTGATAATTTACTCACCCAGTGTCATCCAAGATGTTCATGTCTTTCTTTCTTCAGTTGAAAAGAAATTAAGGTTTTTGAGGAAAACATTCCAGGATTTTTTTCCATATAGTGGACTTCAATGGGAGCTAACGTGTTGAAGGTCCAAATTGCACTTTCAGTGCAGCTTCAAAGGGCTCTACACAATCCCAGTCAAGGAATAAATGTCTTGTCTAGCAAAACGATTTGTTGTTTTTTACAAAAAATGTCAATTTATATAATGTTTAACCACAAATGCTCATCGAGGCGCATGCATGTCTTCACACATTACGTAATTACACTGGAAAAGTCACGTGCGGTTAGTTCTAAAAATGTAGGGTAGGCCGAAAAACTTCTCATTTTCTCCTCCAACTTCCAAATCATCCAACGTTGTTGTTTTACCTTTTTTTTGTAAAGGCTGTTTGACTTTCTTTGCGTGTTCACTTTGTAAACACTGGATCGGTACTTCCGCCTACGTCACGCATACGTGATTATGTAATGTGTGAGGTCGAGCTAGTGCAAGACGAGCATTTGTGGTTAAAAAGTATATCAGTTTTATTTTTTTCTAGAAAATGACCATTTAGTTAGATAGGCTGGGATCGTGTAGAGCCCTTTGAAGCTGCATTGAAACTGCAATTTGGACCTTCAACCTGCATCATTGAAGTCCACTATTGGAGAAAAATCTTGGAATGTTTTCCTCAAAAATTCTTTTCAACTTAAGAATGAAAGATATGAACATCTTGGATGACTTCGGAGTGAGTAAATTATCTGGAAATTCTTATTCTGGAAGTGAATGCTCTGTTGAGTTTGAAAATAACATACTGCCTCTACTAAACATACTCTAAACCTTTATCAGTTGTGTTGACAAAAGCAAATCTGAGATGTTTTAGCATGCTTTAGCATTTTATCTTGCTTCTACATGTCTTTAAGATCTTTTCTTGTGATTGTGTTTTAAGGGACTTGTTACCCAAATGCTCTGCAACGCAAATGCAGTGCAGAGATACCAAGCAAGTTTACCATGTTAGAAAAGCTACACGTGGAGCTGATAATATAATGCAAATGTCAAAATGTATTAGTTTAGAAATCATGTACTATGGTAAAAGTGTTTTAAGATCATAACAATATTGTGCAAGGAAGTTTGAAAATAAGTCTTTATTAAAGGAGTCAAAACTCACTTTTACATGTTGTTTGAACACAAATGTGTCTTGGCAGTGTTTGTACACAACCACCGTATAATGTTAAAAATCCACCCAGTGGTATTTTTTTAATCTTTATAAGAAATATCCCCTTTTTCAAATCGAGCCATTCTCAGCTTCTTGTCTGTGTGACATCACACAGACCAAGGCCACTTCCAAGATAGTTGATTGACACGGCCATCTTACCTTAGACCCGCCCTAATGAGCTGTAACAGTCCGACTGCCATTGTTTCGACTCCAGTGCAGGGGAAGACAAGAATGTCTCCGACTGAGCCATTGAGGTGTTCTGTTGTTTGATGTAATAATGAACATAGCTGAGCCGCTGAGACGTATCGGATTAACGTTACTTTAGTTTTTGAAGGAAATGCGCCCGGCAATCTGCATAAATGAATCTGTGTTCGCATAAATCATTTGTGATCCAGCTTCACCTACAGCAGATGTGAGTATAAGGGTTTTTTTTATGCATCTTTGCAATTCTCCTTTCTTAATTATGTGCTAGTTAGCAAGTTTTCACGGCTAAATGCGGCTAAAGTAAACAGAACGGCTCATCAGCCCACAGGAGAGAGGGGCAGGGTGAGCAGAGCTCATTAGCATTTAAAGGAACATGCAGCAAAACTGGTTGATGTCTGCAGAGCTGATTTTGACAAGGTAATAAGGGTGTTTTTTTACACTACCGCTGAGAAATTTTAACCAAAGTATGTTATATACTTCTCATTAAGACCCTAAGGAACCATATCAACTTGTGGAAAATGGGAATCCGATGACCCCTTTAATTGATTATCTGCTCTGTAATCACAATTTATGTGAAAAGGAGTCATTGTTGGTGTTTAACTACCACTAGTGGTAATTTTAGCTTGAAACTACAGTAAATTAGATGTATAGGTATATTTTTTGAGGTAAAGGCATGCTGTTCCAATGAGCCTAAGTTGGTTAAAGGGATAGTTCACAAAAAATGACAATTCTGTCATTAATTAGTCACCCTCATGTCGTTCCAAACCCGTAAGACCTTCGTTCATCTTTGGAACACAAATTAAGATATCTTTAATGTGTTGAAGACTGACAGGGATGAGGAGAAACTGTTATTTTTGTTTTCCTTGCACACAAAGAGTATTCTCATCCACAAATGTCACATGGACTATTTTAATCATTTCCTTACTACCTTTCTGGGGCTTGAACGTGGTAGTGTTGCTGTCTATGCAGGGTCAGAAAGCTCTTGGATTTCATCAGAAATATCTTAATTTGTGTTCCGAAGATGAACGAAGATCTTACAGGTTTGGTACGACATGAGGATGAGTCATTAATGACAGAACTTTCATTTTTGAGTGAACTGTCCCTTTAAGCTTTGGCTGTAAAATATACAAGTTTGCTAAAGCTACTGTACAACCCGACTTTCTCGCGGAATGGGATCATAGCATGACACTGGTTTGCTTATACATGTAGCATTTGTATGTGGAAGGTTGTTTAGACTACTGAAAGTAATAGCAAATATTACACACACAGAATTGTTACTGAGCTCTGTCAACCAATCATAACACTCTGATTTCTTTTTAGTGTTAACTGACACGGTTACTGATCACGTAAGGGGGTTTACATGTCTGGAGTGGCACTTCACTCATGTCTCTGTCTGTCTTTGCACTGTGATGAGGGGGACATTTCATTTTGAGGGTCGCTTGACAGAGACAAGAGGTTGTGGATAGAGAGACAACAATGCGTAGGACCACTCACTGGAGAGGCTCAATCCATAAGGCTAAGAACAGAGAAGCGCATGTTTGACTTTGATAGATGGACTCTACTATTTAAGCTTTCACATTCACTGGAAACTCTCTCCAGATTGACAATGCAGCAGCCACTTCTCCATTCCATCCTTGTCTCCTTCGTATCGGCCGCCGTTGCTCATGTGACCTGAAGCGATGCTGGGGTCTCCTGATTGAACATACAAACCATGATTGATCTTAGAGGTTAGTCAAACAACTGGCTCGCACTGGTACAAGGACCTTCCACCCCAGCCGGTAGTCTGGATTTAGCTGGCAGCAAAGGTTGTATTTACCTTATTAAAACAGATTGAAATATCTATTTGCTAGCCAGTGCTGTTTAATCTTTATCAGGGTTTCTTTTGAGAGCTGTTGGGTGTCCTTCTTGTTTGAATGAGGACAAATTGTGCAAAATCTTGAGTCACTACTATTCCAGTACATTTGACAGTAGTTCCCTAGTGGGTTTCCAATAACAAGCTACTTTTTCCAACAAGTAGCAACTTAGCATTACTAAACTCTACATTGGCGTTTTTCTGCGTTTTACAACTGAGCAAGCAAGTAGTGAATCAGTTTGTTCAGATAGTTTGTTTAAATGAATCAATATAAAATGATTCAGTGATTCAAGTCCTTGTTTGCCATTTTAAGACTATAATCCATCTGTTCACTTAATCTCTATTTGACATTAATTAAAAACCCTTTGTCTCTGTGCTAGAAAAAAAAACAATAATTACTCATTTTAAATTACTTATAACTTTTTTTCATTAATATTTAATTTAATAATAGTTTTTAACTTCAGTATAGTTTATAAAAATACTAATTTACCAATTAATCATTTTAAATGACTTATAACAAATGTTCTATTATTAATATTTAATTAAACAATATTATTTAATGTATAATTACCTATAATTTCTGCAGTTAATTTATGCACTTAACTATCAGCTGTATATTGTTTATTATTATGTTCATGAACATATTATGTCCCTTCTATAATTTATCAGGTTTAGTTTTTATGATATAATAAGCTAAAATAAACCAAAATGAAATGAATTGTGCATAAATATAACTCACTAAAAAATAGGGACATCTTAAGTACATCACACAACAAAAAATAAAAGTTAAAATAAAATAATACTCAAATTATTTGTGAATGTTTGTATGTGTGTGCAAATGTATGCGTGTCTCTTTTATTGCTTTGCACTGGCATCCGAAAACAAGGCTCAATTTTCATGAATACAGGCATGAATGCGTGTTAATGAATATAGATGATCCATCAAAGTTGATGTTGAGGAGCCTGTATCATCACAATCCACAGGGAAACGAGAGTGGATTTTGCTTCATTTCCATCGATTATGTGATCATAATTGCATAACCTATAAAGCGATTTGCACTGTGTAGGCTGCATGCATGATGCACATGCAAATGTCATCTCCTCTCACAGATGGGTTCTCTAAATATGTCTTTATGTCTGGTTTTGATGGAATGCAGAAATGTCATAAACGCATTTTGCAATTGCCTACCTGCCATGGTGAGGGAACATTTCTGGAGCTATTGACCTGAGCTTGAAGGTTTTTATATAATGGCAGTGCACTTGTAAGAATTAGCAGATCTGGAATTGGCTCCTTTAATATGTCATAAAAATGTCTGAACATCAAGTATACTGCTATCCATCTATCTATCTCACAAATTTCATTGGATTCGATTTCCGATTTGATTCAATATCAATTATTTTGGATATATATCAAGTACAGTATGTGTCAAATTTTCTCAAGGAAAAAAATCTCTCAACTAAATACAGTCAGTTGTACTACATTACTATAATATTGAAGATTAAAATTAACTGATTTGTATACAGATGCTTAGACTCAATTAAGTTTTTTATAATAATAAAGTTACAATTACATAATTATATTTCTACTATGTTTACTGAAATATAAACATTTAAATGGTGGCTCAGCTGTCAGAAAAACTTGACAGATTTATTCAAACTTAAATATTGAAAAACTGTAAAAAATTATAATGTGCTATATGGCGCATGTACAGTTTTATGCAAAAGTTTGGGAACCCCTTGTAGAATCTGTGAAAACAGAATAAGACAGATCATTCAAAATGCATGTTATTTTTTTATTTAGTACTTTCCTGAGTAAGATATTTTACATAAAATATGCTTACATATAGTCCACAAGACCAAATAATAGCTGAAATTATTAAAATAACCCTTTGCAAAAGTTTGGGAACCCTTGGTTCTTAACACTGTGTGTGGTTACCTGGATGATCTACAGCTGGTTTTTTTTTTTTTGTTTTTTTTGATGTTGTTCATGAGTCCCTTGTTTGTTCTGAACAGTTAAACTGAGAACTGTTCTACAGAAAAATCCTCTAGGTCCTGCAGATTCAGTTTTCCAGCTTCTTTTGCATATTTGAACCCTTTCCAGCAGTGACTGTATAATTTTGAGATCCATCTTTTCACACTGAGGACAACTGAGGGACTCAATGCAAAAACACGACGCATTAAGAGCCGGGGGGTGAAAACTTTTTGAATTTGAACATCAAGGTAAATCGTATTTAAATTGTCTTCCGGGAAACATGCAAGTATCTTCTGTTGTT
The DNA here is from genome assembly GCA_019740295.1 of Labeo calbasu. Taxonomy (NCBI): domain Eukaryota; kingdom Metazoa; phylum Chordata; class Actinopteri; order Cypriniformes; family Cyprinidae; genus Labeo; species Labeo calbasu. The sequence goes on along the minus strand of JAHKKF010531850.1, from coordinate 14,897 downwards.
TCCAAAAGGCAGTACTAAATATTTCAACAAAATAAGAAAAATTTGGACATCTTCAACCTGTTCAAAATGTTTTCACCCCCCGGCTCTTAATGCATCGTGTTTTCATCTAGAGCATCAGTGAGTGTTTGAACCATTTTTAATGGTGTGTTTGAGTCCCTCGATTGTCCTCAGTGTGAAAAGATGATCGCAAAATCATACAGTCACTGCTGGAAAGGGTTCAAATATGCAAAAGATGCTGGGAAAACTGAAGAATCTGCAGGACCTGGAGGATTTTTCTGAAGAACAAAGGGACTCCAACCACACACAGGGTTCCCAAACTTTTGAAGGGGGGTATTTTAATATTTTTAGCTATTTTTTGGTCTTGTGGACTATATGTAAACTTCTTTTATGTAAAAAAATCTTACTCAGGACAGTACTAAATAAAAAAATAACATGTTTTGTTGTATGATCTCTCTTATTTTGTTACAATTTTTCACATTTTCACAGATTCTGCAAGGGGTTCCCAAACTTTTGCATAAAACTGTACATGCACCATATAACACATCATATTTTTTTACTGTTTTTCAATATTTCATTTAAGTTTGAATAAATCTGTCAAGTTCCCAAACTTTTGCATAAAACTGTATTTAGCAAAATGCTCCTCTCTAGAGTTCATTTTCTAGCTGACTAACGAGTTTATGGTCACCGAATATGTTTGTTTTAGGTAAATATGATATATTACATGATATATTGTTTATAAGCTGTTATATGGACATCTTTGCACAGTTAAACACTGATTGAGCAAATGCATGAAACAGCGTATGAATTTCAGTAAGTTGTACTCTTTCTTTCAAAGGAGAAGTCCACTTCCAGAACAACAATTTACAAATAATGTACTCGCCCTCTTGTCATCCAAGATGTTCATGTCTTTCTTTCTTCAGGTGTAAAGAAATTGTTTTTTGAGGAAAACATTTCAGGATTTTTCTCCATATAATGGACTGATATGGTGCCCCGAGTATGAACTTCCAAAATGCAGTTTAAATGCGGCTTCAAACGATGTCAAATGCAGTTGTAAACGTTCTCAGCTGAGGAAGAAGGGCCTATCGAAACGATCGGTTATTTTCATTAAAATAATACAATTTATATGCTTTTTAATGTCAAACGCTCGTCTGGTCTTACTCTCCCTGAACTGTGTATTGTAGCTCAAGACAGTTAGGGTATGTCGAAAAACTCTGACCATATTTTCTCCCTCAACTTCAGAATCGTCCTATATCGCTCTTTTACCTTTTTTGTTAAGGGTGTGTGATCTTCTTTGCATGTTCACTTTGCAAAGACTGAGTCGGAACTTCTGCAGCGATGTAGGATGATTTTGAAATGATTTTTGAAGTTTTTCGACACACCCTAACTGTCTTGAGCCAGAATACACAGAGTTCAGGGACAGTAAAACCATTTGACATTACAAAGTATATAAATTGTATTATTTTTATGAAAATAAATGATCGTTTCAATAGATAAGACCCTTCTTCCTCGGCTGGGATTATTTACAACGACATTTGGGGGCGTTTGAAGCCACATTTAAACTGCATTTTGGAAGTTCAAACTCGGGGGACCATATCAGTCCGTTATATGGAGAAAAATCCTGAAATGTTTTCCTCAAAAAACACAATTTCTTTACGACTGAAGAAAGAAAGACATGAACATCTTGGATGACAAGGGGGTGAGTACATTATCTGTAAATTGTTGTTCTGGAAGTGGACTTCTCCTTTAACATACCTTCGGATGTTCATTCATGTTTATTTCATGCTGAAACTGGCATTAAAGTGAAGGAGACGATCAGTTCACGCTTCTCTTGAACTGAGGTGCTACAGCGATCTGTCACTCCACACTGAACGCGCCAAAATGGCATTTGTTGTTTGAATACTGTAATAAAATGCACAGAATTTAAAAGACTTTGTTCCATATCAAAAGTAACAAAGCATAAAGCTTAATGCGATTTATTGGATGGGAGGTGTGCTATAATGTTCCCTTCCTTAACTAAAAACAGGCTAATCGATTCTTGGGATTTAAGAATCCATATCATTTCGTAAAAATGAGAATCGATTAAATTAATATATTTTTTTACCCAGTCTTACTATCTATCTTATATATATGTTTGTGTGTGTAGATAGACTGACAGACAGACAGGTAGGTAGGTTTTAGATTTTTACCCGTTTTTTATTTGAACTAATTCAGTTTACTTCAAACTGAAAGCTAAAACTTTCTAGTAGATTTTATTTGCCTTTAAGGCATGTATTTCTGTATTGACAGGCAGTACGTGTGTTGCCTGAACCAAAATTGGTAGGTCATGCAGAAATCCATACACAAGATAAATCCTAGGCAAATATAGCCTAATACAGCTGTTTGATTCCCTAAAGTCCTTGTTTTAACTAAGCTGTATGACTCATGACCACTGATGAGACCTCAAGGCCACGTTCAAGTTAGGTTAAATGTTATCTTGTTAACTTCTGTTATCAGTGATTTTTGTGCCTAGAGGCTTTCACATTCAAAGAATTTTCGCCATCATTTAATGATACTGTAGGCTGGATTCTGAACAAATCAAATGATAAACTGGCCTTGTGCCGAACGGTTTGCGAACAGTTCACGTGCCATAATAAATGCGAGAGCATTACTGTTTGCATGTCAGTTGAGTGCTATAACTTTAAGTTAACAGCGTACAAACATGCTGACTCCCTCCTTTTAGGACCTTGGCAGAGCTCAGCATATTTACATCCAACTTGCACTATAAAAAGATACAGAATCTGGAATGCAGATATAGAACTGTTGTCTCGGTCTTACTGCGTGTTTGCATTAACTTGTTTATCTGACTAGGAATACAGACTCCGAATGTCGCCCGTCTGTGACTTATGCCAAAAACAGAAAGTCTGATTGATTTAGGGGTTGAACCAGGGAGATGGAGAGGATGAGGGAAATAAAAAGACCACAAATGACAGACCAAGAGGAGTCTAGAAGACTGAGATTGTTTGGCTTTAAATATTTATCATTTGAGACTGGTTTTCACAATCGTCTGGAAGCCACTCTCTGTTATAATATTATACTTCGCTTATTTCTCCTTCTGTTTGCACTTTGTGCTCTGCTAATATTGATGACTCCATATGATTTATCGTTTGTGTTGGAATTTTTCATCGTTTCTAAGTCACCTTGTAAAGTGTCTGCTAAATGAATAAATGAGGATGTCTGGAAAACATTCTATGTACTTATTCTTGTCAACATTAAGTTCATGGTCATTTTTCACATTGCAAATTGTGGTTTGTCTGAGAACGTGCAGACATTTACAGTAACATAACATTTAATGGTTGTATTTTATAGAGGAGAAAGTTGGGCTATTTGTCACTCTGACAAGGTTTTAACTAAAAAGTCATACTTATGATGAGAATCTTTTGAAAAACTAGGCAAGTTGTCACATTTTTAGTAGCACAGGTTGTTACATTGGCCAAAACAATGGTTTAATAATTTTTTCCACTGTTGCTACAAAAGTGTTCAGTTGTCCTGGTCTCTCTTGTGTTAGAAATTTGAAATCATACATTTGCATTTGCATTTACACAACAACAAATACAACTTAAGTCCCATCTAACCTTTCATCATATGGTTTGCTTTGACATTTTTGGGGTTGTGTATGCTATAAAATTGGTTAAAGATGCTGCTGTCAGTAATTCATAACCGATTTTATGCTTCTTTCTGTTTTTTGATGGTTGAGGGGTGAGGGAGAATAATGTCAGCTCATTTTTACTTGTTCATAATTGCTTATTGTTGGCAGAAATTGCCATATTACCGGTCAAAAGTTCAAAAAAAAAATCAGTAAGACTTGTAATGTTTTTTTTTAAAGAAGTCTCTTATGCTCATCAAGACTGCATTTATCTGATTTAAAAAAAAAAATACTGCAAAATGTTATTACAAAATGAAATAATGTTTTTTATTTTAATATATTTTAAAATATAATTTATTCCTGTGATGCGAAGCTGAATTTTCATTAGCTGTTACTCCAGTGTCACATGATCCTTCAGAAATCTTTGGCAGCACAACTGTTTCCAACATTGATAATTCTAATAATAAATCAGCATATTATAATTATTTCTAAAGGATCACACTTAAGACTGGAGTAACAGCAGATGAAAATTCAGCTTTGCATAACAGGAATAAATTATATTAAAGTAAAAACCATTACTTTATATTGTAACAACATTTTGAAATATTACTGTTTTTTTTGTGTGTATTTTTGATCAAATAAATGCAGTCCTGATGAGCATCAGAGACTTCTTTAAAAACATTACAAGACTTACTGATCCCAAACTATATACATACTGATATATCAGGATATGCTACTACTACTAATAATAATAATAATAAATTAATAAATAATAATAATTTAAATATAAAATATTTAATTTAAAATAACAGTATAATTTCAGTGATGGCAAAGCTGAATTTTCAGCATTATTATTTCAGTCTTCAGTGTCACACGATCCTTCAGAAATCTTTCTAATATGCTAATTTACTGCTCAAGAAACATTTCACATTATCTAGTTCAGTTTTGCCACTTAATATTTTCTGTGAACACTGATGTATTTATTTGTAATATGATTTATTGTAGGACTCTTTGATGAATGTAACATTCAGAAGAACAGTTTTTATTTGAAACCGAAATTTCCTTTCACATTATCTATCTATCTATCTATCTATCTATCTATCTATCTATCTATCTATCTATCTATCAATCTATCTATCCTAACGCCGCTGTATGTAACTTTTTGACTGTACCAAAGCATAAAAACACCAAAATACATTCATAGGAAATATACTTTATGCAGGAAATATGCTAAGTTCAAGAACTTTTTTCTCCAAAAAAAAAAACCAAACAAAAAAAACAACACTACAGCCGGCCCTGTTTACACGAGTACGTTTCCGTTTTAACACTAGAACCGCCAGAGGTCGCTGTATACCTAAAACCGCAATGCGGGTAAATTTTACCCACGCGCAAACAAGCGTTTTGATATGGCTAAAGAAGATTTTATTTCATTGTATTATGCCACTGTCTTGATAAAGAAGTGT
>JAHKKF010531847.1:8313-48510 GCA_019740295.1 Labeo calbasu | reverse complement strand
TTGACGGAGGTCTGAAACTGGTTCAGCTGTCGGTCTAATAAACTGGCATTGGCCTTCTCTTTAGAAAGCTCCAGCACGATCGTTCCTGAAAGACAGATTGTTACTTTTCAATCTGAATAAGCATATGAAATGCTAAATATCATTGTAAAGCTGTAAAGATGAGGTTTAAATATGTACATTTGTAATGTCAATTACAAAACCCCTATTTAAATTAAACATTTAAATTTTCCTTGTATGACCAGCTAAATCCAGCTTGGTCTCTAGTTTTATATTTCACCCAAAAATGAAAATTCTGTCATTTGTTACTCACCCTCATGTTGTTCCAAACCCCTAAGACGTTCATCTTCACAACACAAATTAAGATTTTTTTGATGAAATCCGTCAGCTTTCTGACTGCATAGTCAGCAACACAACTGACGCATTCAAGGCCCAGAAAGATAGCAAGGACATCATTAAAATAAATGGTTCAACCTTAAATTTATGAAGCTACGAGAATATCAAAAAAATTAAACTACTTTACTCAGCAATATCTTCTCTTCCGTGTCCACGTTCACATGCACTGCGGTAAAAGCACGTTGAAGACTCACACAGAAGAGAAGAAAGTTATTTGCTTTCTTTGCACACAAAACGTATTCTTGTTGCGTCATAACATTAAGGTTGGACCACTGATGTCACACTGACTATTTTAACAATGTCCTTACTACCTTTCTTGGCCTTGAACGTGTCCGTTGCGTTGCTGTCTATGCAGGGTCAGAAAGCGGCTTTCATCAAAAATATCTTAACTTGTGTTTTGAAGATGAACAAATGTCTTACAGGTTTGAGACGACATGAGGGTGAGTAATTATTGACAGCATTTTCATTTTCGGGTGAACTATGCCTCTATGCTTCTTTTTGTCAGCAGGGACGTCAGTTCTGTATATTTTATCATATTTAATACGAATACGTCATGATTTATGGGATAATGCAATCAGAATCCAAATCCCAGAATCTGACACAGTGTCTGAATTTATATTAAGCATTACTGAAATGAAATCCATGCATACATTTGTGAAGTGACAAACCTGCGCTCTGCAAAACTAAAGCAATCTCCTTCTCCACCTCTTCTAACGCTCTCAGCCTGTCATTAGCCATTCCGAACACACCCTACAGAATAAAGAGAAAATATAGGTAACTGTAAATATACCAAAAAAAATAAAAAATAAATAAAAACTCTTAACTCTTACAAACATACAGAATGATCAACAACAGCAGCAAACACAACCACACACGTTAGCTGAACAACGAGTGTTTATTTACTGAAACATTGTAAACGCACTTTAAAATCCTATGTTTTATTAAAAATAACCTTAGGGCTACTTACATTTATAATCGTTCACGGTAAGCTAAACTTGACGAGATATCCGCCACCGTAGTGTCTAGTAAAACACAAAGCACTTTTACTATGTATATTTGCGAAGTAACGTTACGGAAGCCGCAGAAGAACAAAATAATAGAACGCGAAACCGGCTGACTGCCTTGGAGAAAACTAATCATGACGATGTTTAACTAGTATTTAAAGCCGTTTGCGAAACATCAGGAGAACGCCTGCTACAGAAATGAGTTGTCTAGGGCTGCCTGTAATATTCAAATGTGAAAACCCTTTAATAATACATTAGATAAGAGAATAAAATAGGTGAATTGTCTAACTGAGCTCCAGCACAGATCATGGAGTCCTGGAAGAGTCACGTGCGGGCAGAGTTGTTTCACAGAGACTGCAGGCAGAAAGATCCCTTCTCTGGCCTTTTTGACAATGGTGAGTTTCGAAATGCTGTCAAATGTACAGAAACAAGCTATCAGTAATGCTTCAGTAATGACTGGATGCTCTTGACAGTGTCCAGGCTGGAGGAGATGCTGGCTTTTCACATGAAACTCTGGCAAGACATGAACACATGCAGGTAACACAGATAATACTTGACATCTGTTGTTGTACTGATTTGATTTTTTGACTTATTGGAATGGATTATGCATATAACCTGGATATACATTTTAATTTGTTGCTTTGTTTGTCATATTTGAGTTCCAAAGAAAATGGAAGCTCTAGATGCCCAGATGAAGGCGGCTCCCTTTATTTGAGAGTGAATGAGCTGGAATTTCTTAATCAACAGGTGAGAGGAATATTCATAACAGTGAATATAACAGCCTTATTGCGAAAACAGACATTTTATTTCCCACCAGATCTTGAGATTTTGTGTATAACATGGTCATTTGTAAGTTTAAGGTTTTAATTATGCCTAATCTGTAGAGGGATTGCACCTACGTCACGATTTGGTCAGTTACCTGGATCCGTGGCCATATTGGCGATACTCGGATGTAAACAAACAGTTGTAAACAACAACTGTGGATTGCACAGTTAATGTACTACTGAATACGTTGTTCTGCTAATTTATGTTGTCTAAACCACAGAAAAAATATGTGGAAGTCATATAGACAAGGCCTTAATAAGCTGGAAAGAGTGCAAATTTTCGACAAACTAAAGTTAATTGGTGGTAAAGATACGTACGAGGAGTATTAAATAAGATATTAGCCTAATATTTCACCTACCTGCCCAGAAATGATAAGAACAAACACAAATGTTGTTAAGATTCTTGCTATGGAAATCCCAGTTCAGTTTGGCCAACCACAAACGCCTTTTGTTCCTCAGACGGCTTTTTTCCCACTCATCTCCTTGATTTGTTGTACTTTTTGTCAGTCTATAGTACTCCAAATGTTTTTCCTGGTGTGACCAATCAGTACAGCCCAAAACATGACAATAATTGACCATTTTCAGCAGCAATAATCAGCAAAATATTCAAGTTTTGTTTGGTTCAGTGGCATTGTTTACATTCAGAGCCAATAATATGGCCAATTGATGACGTGTTCTGAAAACATTCTATAAGAAATTTGTTTTTACTCTTTTGTTGCTGAGCATATTAAGCCATTAATTGAGATATTTATTAGATTTATTCCAACATTTATTCTCTCAATTTATTCTTGGTATACACTACCAGTCAAAAGTTTTTTCGTGTTTTTCAAAGAAGTCTCTTCTGCTCACCAAGCCTGCATTTATTTGATCTAAAGAACAGCAAAAACTGTCAAATTTTGAAATGTGTTTGCTATTTAAAATAACTGTTTTCTATGTAAATATATTATAAAACGTAATTTATTGCTGTGATTTCAAAGCTGAATTTTTAGCATCATTACTCCAGTCCTTCAGAAATCATTATAATATTCTGATTTTCTGCAAAAACATTTATTATTATGAGTAGAGTAGAATTTTTTTTAAGGTTTCTTTGGTGAATAGAAAGTTCAGAGGAACAGCATTTATCTGAAATAGAACCATTTTGTAACATTATAAATGTTTTTGTTATCAATTTTGATCAATTTAAAGCATCCTTGCTAAATAAAAGTATTAATTTCTATAATTCCTTCCCCAACCCAAAAAATACCATACTCAATATACTCAACTATATTACATATTGATAATAATATAAATAAAAAATATTTCTTGAACAGCAAATCAGCCTATTAGAATGATTTCTGAAAGATTATGTGACATTAAAGACTGGAGAAAAGCTTTGATCACAGGAAAAAATTACATTTTAAAATATGTTCAAATAGAAAGCAGTTTTTTTTTTTTAAATAGTAAAAATATTTCACAAAATTATTGCTTTTGCTGTATTTTGGATCAAATAAATCAAATAAAAATCTTACTATTCAAAAACTTGTCGACTGGTAGTGTCTATTCAGATGAAACCTCAGTTTCCAGTCTATCACTACTTCCTCTTCTGTTTTATCTAGCTCAAGCAGAAAATCTCAGATCTGACCAGTAATATATACCTGAAGGAGGCGGAGTTACAATACTGTCACTCACAGTAAGTAAAACAGCCAGTTACATCTTAAGAAGATGAGAAAATCATCAAGACAAGCCGTCCTAATAAGCCTCTATGTCTTCTTGCCATAGAGTTGCCCGCTACAGGACCGAAGCAGTTGTATTGGCCCAGGGGTCTTCCTGTTTGAAGGCTGATCTAGAGGAATACGAGTATCAGCTTGAGTGTCAATCAAAGGAACTAACAGCACTGAAACTGGAGCACAGCTCACTGAGAGAAAAGCTGACTGCCGCAAACCTCCACAACGAGCAGCTCCTCGAACGCTGGTTAGAAGAGAAGAAAGAGGAGGCTGAGAGGATTAATAAATACAATGCAACACAAGAAAGGTGAATATAGTTATGTTAATATTTTATTAATGCTTTTTCAATGACTTTGCACATCAATGATTTGCATTTGTTGTCCACTAGGTGGCAACGTTTGGCAGGTCGACTGAAGAAGAGGTATCGTGTCAGATCTCGCTCAGAAATCAAACCAATGGAGTCTAAAACACAGCGTCCTCCTTCTTAGGAATGTAAATTTTGTTTTGTGGCTTTTTTCTATGATTTTGGAGATTATTTTATATATATATATATATATATATATATATATAAATAAAAAAAAAATATGTAAGACCTGAGAGCAAACAAATTGGATTTTCCTACCAGATTCCTGAAGTTAGAGGTTAGTATTAAATCGTATTCTTAATATCCATGATTAATAACACAGTAACACAGCCACGTTGTATTTCTATTAGTTTTATTTAAAAAAATTAAATAAAAATTCAGTTTTAAAAGAAAAATAAAATGGCAAACAGTGTATCCTGTAATTATGAAAACAGATTTCCTTTCTCCTGAGGGATGTTAAATCTCTATACATTTACTGTGTTTTTTTTAACCAATGCAGCAGTCCAACAAGTTAAAAGCAGCACTTTCATATATTTACATCCTGCAGAAAAACAATATGTGCTCAATCACATATGATCCTCACAGCAGCACTGAGAAACATGCACAGCCCGTGTCGCCGAAACATCCATCTGTCTATACTGTACACAGATCACATGGAAATTCATGACCGTTTTTGTAAAGTAATAAATATGGAGCAAATTTCATCATCTTTACAGATTGGTTTGCCATTCATAACAGCTGGCACAATATGAGATATAATTTTTACATGCCTATGCAAAAATGTATGAAATTCCCTGGAATCCCTTCCTTCATTAGCTTTTCATATGTATATGTCATAAGTCTTTTACTTTTCTCCAGTTTTAAGTAAAATATCCCAATACTGCTTCTTTCGTAATGAGATGAATTGTTACACTCTTGGAGAAAAGAGATGCACAATTTGATGAGAAGCGCTTCTGTTCTTGATGAACGAGATGATAAAACATTCAGCAGTCCTCTTCCTTGTCGATTACTCCTTTTAACCGCAAACGGGCAAAGTCTTCAAACACGATGTCGTCATCTGGGGTTAAACTGCTGTTAGAGTAACACAGAAAACTGTTTAAAACAAACACGAGGGAAATACAAACATAATAACGCCTAATGTTTACATTAAAAAGGGTTGCTTACTTTGTGTCAAACTCTATCAAGTTGGTGTCAATTGGTGGATCCAACGCTGGAGCAGCTGTTGAACAAAAAAGTAATAGTGACTTAATGAAGGAGTTCTCGTTACAGTTTCATGTGGCCTATTTTGTGATCATTTCTTGGCACAAACCTGAGGTTGAATGTAAAATGGTAGAGTCTGCTGGTTTTGGATGCATTAAGACAAAAGGCAGTTCCACTGAGACATCCCTAAATGAGAGAGAAGAAAAAAAAACAAAAAAAAAAGCAACACTGCCATCATTTGACATACTTGAGATGTAGAAGAGTTTATATGAGGATGTATCTCTCAAGAACTGAACTAGGTCATATTTGAGTACAAAACCAAAGCGATATTGCTTTTTTTTTTTTTTTTTTTACTGAAAACAGAAAAAACAACTGAACAACTTTTTTTTATTCTGACATGTTTATCAATTAAGTCTGATTCTCTTCATTTTAAGTGTATTTTTTAATTCATATTTTACTAGTATTATATATATATATATATATATATATATATACGCTTATATTACACTTAATTAAGTATTAATAAAGTTACAATTACATGAAGCTGCAAGCAGCATTGACAGAGCCCTCGCACCCAGTCTCACCGCTACCTGGTGGTTTTAGGAAAACAGCGAACGGTGAATAATGTGCATTTAAAGTGGTAAATATAGGAGTCAACTATAGTCAATTATATGTGCAAAACTTCCTGCTGCCAGCTGGTGGCACTAAGACTATAACTGAATATTGGCATGTAGACATCTTTAGGCCAGGAATCTTACTAAACGTGAAGTTTGGTGCAGATTGAACATGGTATGTTTGAGTTAGTGTAAAGCATGACATATCCTGTTGCCAACAGGTGGTACTATGTTTATACCTGAATATTGGCCTTTAAATGTCTTTAGGACAGGACTCTTACTAAACATGTGAAGTTTGGTCCAGAACAGACATTGCATGTTTAAATTAGTGTAATTTCAAGTAATTAAGTTAGTGTTATTTCAATTCTTGTAAACAAGTCATTTCCTGTTGCCAGCAGGTGGTGCTATGATTTAATGGAATATTGGCGGTTAGATATATTCAGGCTAAGCTGTGAAGTTTGGTGGCTCAGTTACAACAACTGCCTTTTCCATGGCGAAACACTGAACTTTGTTGGGGCGTCACGGACACGACCTTTAACGAAAACTCAAGATCTTCTCAATTTAACATTGCAAAGGCCATTAGATATACCAAATCTAATGCTGTTGTCATTAAATCTCAAGGAGGAGTTTGTTACAGCGTAAAACATGTCACTTCCTGTAGCCAGCAGGTTGCGCTATGACTATAACTGAATATGGTCATGGGCATTGTATGCCTGAATTATAACAACTACCATGTACAACTAAAGAATTATTATGCAACTGAAGTTAGTCAGGCCTCCACAGACACGCCCTTCAACGAAAACTCAAGATCTTCGCAATTTAACATCACAAAGAGCTTTAGATTGCACTGACCAAATTTGGTGTTGATCTGTTCAAATCTCTAGGAAGAGTTTGTTTAAATACAACACCTGAAAATGGCACAAAACTTGCCAAGAAAATTCAAAATAACAGACTTCCTGTTGGGTTTCTGACTTTGTACAGAGTGACTTTTTTGTAGGTATTGGTGTGTTACATGTGTCTACCGAATTTCATACATGTATGTGAAACATACTTGAGGGGCACTTTGTTGAAATTTTATAGGTGGTGCTATGGAGCCATTTTGCCACACCCACTTCTGAAACGCATATCAGATGTAAATTTTCACCACTTTTGACGCGTGTGCAAAGTTTCATGGGTTTTCAAGCAAGTTTAGCCCTCAAAAATGTGATTCATTTTGGAGAAGACGAATCTGAACAATTCCAGTAGAGTCCTTGCACCACCTGTGCTCGGGCCCTAATTGTAACAAAGACTATAGAATACCCAAGACTTGTCACTCATAGAGTTTTTGATGGGGAAAATGCAACGCTTATTATGGCCACAAAGCCCCGCCTTCTTAATGAAAGAGCCAATCGTTGATTAGCAAAGTTAGCGCGTCACTGCAGCTGCCGTTTGTAGTCCCGGTTGCTATAGAAACAGTCAGCGTTCTGAGACGTGCACTCAGTACTGCGCATGCGCACTGGCGGGTCTCGCCTGAAAAATAAACCTCTTTTAACACTACTGGAGCGTAAGGAATATTTATGAGGCAGTTCTTGTCAGATCTCATTGGTGATTTCAAATATGAAATTTAATCGTAAGCTTGGTGAACAGTTTTGAAGAATTTGGAGAGATCGGAGCTGCACTTAAATGCCCGAGAGGCGTTTCAAAGATGGCTGCCGAGTGAAATGACTTGCCTTAAAGGGACTTTGTAATATGGTGCATATATTTAGCAAAATGCTCTCTAGAATTATTTTTTTTATAGCTGACTAACTAGTTTATGATCACAGAAAAAAAATTCTGAGGTAAATGTGACACTTGTTTACCATTTTGCGTTTTTGCGTGGTTGAAACATTGAGCGATTACATAAGACAGGAAACAGATTTTGGTAAGTTGTACTCTTTCTTTTCACATACATTCAGATGTTTTTTTCATTTTTTTTCGTGCTGAAACTGGTATTAAAAGCGGAGAAGATCATCAGTTCATGTTCCGTTGTTTCTCTTGAACTGAGGTGCAACAGTGATCGGTCACTCCACTTTAAACAGTGCCAAAACGGCATTTACTGTTTGAATACTGTAATAAAATGGACAGAATTTGCAATCTGAGACTTTGTTTCATATTGCGATTTATTGAATGGGGGGTGCACTACAATATTCTGTTTATTAACTGAAAACAGGCTAGGGATTTAAGAATTAATATCGTTTTGTAAATCTGAGAATCGATTCAAATTGGGAAATCAAAATTTTTTACCCAGCCCTAAAAAAAAAAAAAAAAAACAAAACAAAAAAAATACATGACATGTAGTTTGAATTTGGAGATAAAAAATATGACCTAGACATTTCTTAGTGAGATTCATCCATTCATGCGGTTTCACGTGTGTTAAGGTTAGTGCTCTAACACTATGGATATCAGACAGGAAACATCAGGGTAAAGTTGAGCAGAGCATTCAACATGCAGATTTCCTTTTTATGGCAAACCTAGAGACACTACAGCAAGACACCAGAATGCACAATGGATGTATTTACCTCTCCAGCAAGCTGCTTAAAAGCCTGACGCAACACACAGATGGAGGGGAAGGAAACAGACAGAAAGAGAGACATAAAACAATGGGAGAATGACAAAATGATTTGATAACCAGAACGAAGCAGCACAGAGAGGCAAGGGCTCAGGGAGGGAATTTAAAACACAAAGCTCACAGCATCCTGCAAGAGTTTTAACAGCTAAAGCACAGCACGCTAATTGACCACCACTGAAAATATCAAACCAATAAAAAAGAGAAGAAATCAAGGTCAACCTCACAAACTGACTGGTTTACTATTGTAAATATATATGTCACAGAGAGCTGACATGGTGTCTATAGGACAGGTGAATCTTACTGTGAAACTTATGTGTACATATACACACACACATACACACAATGAATTAGTGACAAAGTCACTAATTGTTATTTCCTTAATATTTGTGGACACTTGGAGACTAATCAAAACTTCCCAGTGTACGAATGTAGAAAGGAAGCAGGTGACTCACCCTCCTCGGGAGACCACCAGTTTGACTTTGACCCGATATGACACCAGGACACCCAGAACTTCCTTATTACTCACATCCTTCACACTGCAGCCAAACAAACAAACAGAATCAGTCAATCAACACTTTGTTCTCAAAGAATGAAGGTCAACACAAAACTTCTGCAAAGTGACATATTATGAAACTGGGAAATCAACTGCTTTCCCAATCAACTGGCACCCGGAAACTTCCATTTTGTGAACATTTTGACTGCTTTACTAACATGATTTGTGTTAATGAAGGTAACATTTTGCATTTCTACAATATTACCATTTTTATAAGGTGTTTTTGCATAGTAACCATTAAGCATATGGGTAAAATGGGGTGGTTAAAGGGTTAGTTCACCAAAAAAATTAAATTCTGTCATTAATTACAGGCTGTCCTGTTGTTCCAAACCCGTAAAACCTTCGTTCATCTTTGGGACACAAATTAAGATGTTATTGATGAAATGTGAGACCTTACTGACCCTGTGAAGGCAGCAACGTCCATGTAACATCAGTGGTCCAACCTTAATGTTATGAAGCTACGAGAATAATTTTGTGCGCAAAGAAAACAAAAATAAAGACTTTATTCAACAATTTCTTCTCTTTTGTTTCAGTCTTCAGCACATGTTCATGTGCATTCATCGCCTGCATATTTTGGTTCAAGTATGTGGGCAAAAAAATTGCAAGTCATCCTCTGTCAAAATCTTCAAACATGTTTACAAAGACTCTTATGTACAGTGTGCATCTTCCTCCGCTTGTAAACAAGGCACAGTGTATCCGGGTTCTACGTCAGAATGGCTCCACACACATGAAGATGCACTCTCGTGAATGCACATCAAACACTGACATAGAAGTCGTTATTTTTTGCACACAAATTATTCTCATAGCTTCATAACATTGAGGTTGAAACACTGATGTCACTATTTTAACGATGTCCTTACTACATTTCAGGTAGTTGCTTTGTGTATTCAGGGTCAGAAAGCTGTCAGATTTCATCAAAAATATCTTAATTTGTGCTCCAAACATGAACAGAGGTCTTATGGGTTTGTACCAACATGAGGGAGAGTAATTTCTGACAGAATTTTAATTTTTGGATGAACTATCCCTTTAAGTACAGTAATACTCACATAGTACTGGATGCCAGGTTGGTGTCTTCATGTTTGAGTTTACCATCCAGCGCTAGTCCTCTCTTCTCTCGATTGTTGTTGAGAGTGGGTGTGAGTGTGTAAACTTTACAAAAAGTAGAGCTGGATGCCACCTGATCGCTGCAGGACACAGAGACGGAACGAACACACACGGTTACCCATGTACACAACACTTCAAGTCAGCAAAATCGATGAAGAAAATGGTTTTTGTGTCACTTTTGGGCAGGTTTGTTCTGTCAATAATATCTCAATCTTAAATCATAAATTAAAGACAACTAATAGTACACATAAAAAACATTTCAAAACACCAACATCTATCCACATTTTTCTTGCTGTAAGAGCAGAAGCTCTATTTGTAAATCTTATGGGTGTGGCTTCCGGTCTCATCGGTTTCCAACTATTTTTAGCTGTACAAAACAGTTTGTTTTGCTGCTTGATATTGCAAATTGGTGTCTCTTACCATATTATTTTAATGTATTATGTTAATTATGAGCAAACTGGTTTGTAGTGCAAACAGCTGTAGCGACTTCACTGTGTTATTCTTCTCGTTATTTCGGATAATGAATCACCCATAGGCTTACTTCCACGTTAAAGAAAAAAGCGGATACAGACTTAAATAAAACACTTACTCTGCCTCTATCTGAGCCACTGGACATTTGTACTGTGCTGTACTGAACAGACAGATATCAGCATACTGTCGAACTGTAAAGACACAAATGTAAATAGTACAGTATAAATATGCAAACAGATCACAGATTATGAGAGCAATATGAAAATAATGTCATCCTACAAACAGCAACTTACCTGATATTTTAACCCTTTTGACAGTCTTGGTTGAGTTATTGGTGACATGGACGTTAACACTGATTGGCTCCCCGTGGTAATAGAGCTGGGTAAGAAAATTGAGGTCAATTATAGGTTAATTAACTCTTACTAGCACTGTGTTAAACCTGATGATGCATTAAAATATGTATATATTTTCACATTCCATGTCTGTTTGGACCCAAAGAATTGTTGTTTTATAAACAGTCATAACTTAATATTTCTTAACTAAAACTTGAATGTTACCATGTTATTACATTGTTATTACTGCATTTACCCCTTTTGATTAAAACACTAAAAAACTCTTTCAAATGTAAAGTTACACATGAAATATATATATATATATATATATATATATATATATATAGGATTTTTTGACCAAAGTTTTTTGACACTAATATGACTTCATAGATAATTTACCAAAAACTAATGTTGAATAACTAATGTTATTCCATACATACCTGTGTCCAAAATGACCCGAATATAAAATGCAACATTTTTGTTTAATGGCTATATCTTCTAGAAAATAATTGTGAAAAAAAAAAAAAAAAAAATTGTGTGTAGTTTTGAGGGTCTTAAAGCACTTGCAAAGATTCATTCTCTTACTAAAACCAAGTCAATACAGTCCCGAAATGCGTTACGAGGGTAAAACAATGCTATACCTCTTTATCTAGTGAAGCCTCTAGGTGTAAAGACCGGTCTGACATGAGAAAACTCCTCGTCGTCTCCACCATCGGCTGTGGGCCAGGTTTCTCAGGTGCATACTGGACTTTACGTATCACTAATCGCACTGAATTCCTGCGGAGGAGGAAATAAGCTTCAAATAAGATCTAAACTCTCTTAATTAATCTCTTTTACACTCAGAACAAATGATTAGAGTGGAAAATTGTCAATAATCAAACCGTTTGTGGTTCTTCTCCTCCATCGTTTTGGCGCAGAAAGCCCTGATCTCAAAATCCACACCACAGGCCTGAAAAGAAAAAGAAGCAGGTGAACAACAGACAAGCTTGCCTAAGCTTCAAAAATAGGATGTGTGCAAAATTGGGTGACAGATCCAAAGGTGTTAAATGGTGTTTGTTGTGTTAAAATGAGCTGTGTAGGAGTGATAATACCTTTCCTGTGTCCTCAGGCCCAGGCTGCAGAGTAACAGAGCACGGCAAGTTTTGTGGTATCTGAAATTCAGAAGAACTTAAGTATCTGATCAAGTACAGTCAAAAAAAAAAAAGAACAGCTGTCGTCTGAAACCAAATCGATAAATACTTTCATGTTATAACTGATAAATGGTCAACGCTATAAATTCATACTAATTTGCCTTAATAAATAACAAAAATAATACATTAAAATTGAACATATACTATTCAGATCCAGTGACTAACACCAATACGTCTTAATAAATGCTACAAGTGAATTTAAGCATCACATCACCATTTAAAAGATGTAAAAAACTCACAGGGAGGAACTCACAGTGAAATGGAAAGGATAAGCATTCTGGCCCAGTTTCTTCAAAAGCCTCTCCTGCAGACGACTGTGGGGCTTGGCTTCCTCTGGAATGGGAGGATAGGCCTGAAAAGTGTAGATGTAAAGATCTTTTCGGAAGGAGAGCCCTAGAACGTCAAGGTCCTCACGGCCATACCGGAACGCACAGGTTAAAGTCACAAATACTGTAGGAAAAACAAATAAAGTTTAATAGATTATTACAGAAACACCAGAAGTGAAATATAACTTGCATTCGATGTTAAGTAAGTTACGATAAAGTATGGAAAAACATTCCATATGAGATAAGCTTCCAAATTCATCAACTGGAAAACCAAACAGTAGGGATGCTTGATATATTGGTATCATATAATTTAATTGTGCATGCTCATTTCCTTGTATTTACATTAAGACTACCTTTGCCGTCATCTAATGCTCACTTGAATCTTTGAAAAGTAATAATTAAATAACACAGCTGTAATTTTTAGGCAACAAATCTCAAAATGAACATCCATTTTTCATACTGTACTTCATGCAGAACTTTACTTGTAGCATCTAATTTTTTTTTTATTTATTTAAACAAAATAATATATGTAAATATACAAACAACAGCATGGCTTGTACTACTAAATACGTTGTTCTGCTAATTTATGCTGTCTAAACCTTGGAAAAAATGTGTGGCTAAATCATATCGAGAAGAAGGAAAGGAAAGGGCGCAATATTTTGACAAACTAATAGGTGATGAAGATGTGTATGAGAAGTATTAATTAAGATATTAACCTAATATTTCACCTGCCTGATCGGAAATGATACGAAAAAACACAAATGTTTTCAGGGCAAGAATCTTGACAATCCTGGTTCAGTTTGGCCAACAAACAACACCTTTTGTTCCTTAGTTTTTTTGTGCACTTCTGCTTGATTTGTTAAAACTTTTGGCAGTCTATAGTACTCCAAATGCTTTTTCTGGTCCGACCGATTAGTACAGCCCAAAGCATGACAATAACTGACCATTTTCAGCAGCAATAATCAGTTAAATATGCAAGTTTCGTTCAGTTCAGTGGCAGTGTTTATGATCAGTGCTGCCAATATCGCCAATTGATGACGTGTCGTGAAAACACTATATCTACAGTTTACTGCTTACCAGGCATTACATGAAAATAACTATTGACTTATCGGTATTGTCAAAAGCCAAATAGCAAAGATGTTTTCTGACTCACCTTTTCTATCTTTGAGATATTCAGGGTCGACCAAAATCACACCATCTGTAGCAGAAGTATAATACGATTTATGTCAGTGAACGTTCACTAGTAGACTTTCACTTCTCCATATAAATTCAATTGAACTGTTAATCTCAAACCACTGACCAACAGGATCCACATGATCTAGGTGATCCACAAAATCTCTTTTCCCCAGATATACTGTAAGCTGTGAAAACAGACATGGTTGAAACTACAACTTGTGGAAACCACAACTGTTATACTGTAATATATAAAAATCTTACCTTGCAATTCGGACTGGACTTCTTGAATACCCTTTAGAATACAAAAGAGTGCATGAATAACCACAGACATTATCAAAGCTGATCGTTTGTAAATGTAGGTGGGAACATTTTAAACTGAAGCAGATGGCAAGAGCAAACAAATGGTGAAGAGCAACAAATGGCATACTGGAAGAACTAGTTTGCTTGCAAAGCCTAGTATTAATATAAAACATGCTGACTATATTAATAACACTACGTTTCATTAAATAACTAGACAGATCAGTATGAGAATGTTGCATACAACCTACATGGGCAGCTGTTGTTAGCTGCCAGGCTATGCGACATGCATGCTAAAGGATGAACTGACTTCTAATGAAGCCTTTGAAAACATATTTCTAACGCAATTATAAAAACAAAACGTTTTTAGTATAATAACCGTACACGTTAAGTGCCGTTTCTCCATCAAGCTCTGTCAGGTTATCCATCCACGTCCATTTACAATCCAGCTAGTATTAGCTACTGTTCGCTTTATAATTTCAATAGTAATGATATCAAACGGAATTTATTTGAGGTCTGAATCCATAAAAAATACTCACCGGGTGCCTGCCTTGTCCCCCATAATGAGGGAGAATTTGGCCGTGGGAATTTGTGGAGGAAAACACGGCTATGGCACACAGAGTGTAAACAGCAGCTCCTGTAGGCGTTCAATCGTTCCCTGGTAGCTGTCGGTGGGCGGAGCTACTGTCGAATCACGTGATCTGCCGCCCACAAAAGCGGCGGCAGCAGATACAACCAGTGGCGGTTCACAGAATGTACAAGTAAGCAAAGAATGAATTATTTAACGTTTAATATATTTATTTAATAACACTGAATAATCGCATCTATTTCTATTTTCTTAATTATATTAAGTGTTTTATTTATGTATTATATTATACTATTCATTACTTACTACTTACATTATGTGTATATATAGTACAAAAGACCTCTAGTATGATACTAAGTCATACAGTATCTTTTTCCCATACTAAAATGTACAGCATAGTTCATGTGAGAATGGTGAGGTACTAAAGCTCATCCGTGCTTTGATAACACAGGGGGTCAAACATGTCATCTTTTGATGTATTTCTACCTGGTGGCAGTGTGGGATGACATCAAAGGAGAGATATTTTCTCTGAGAGGTTTTCCCTATTTGTCAATGTAATATCTCTACAGTTATTGTTTGGTTGGGCCATTTATGTGGTAGATTTCTTTCCTCATTATTATAGCTTGAAGGGTGTAGTTTTACAGAAAACAGTGAAGGTGTCACAACACATGCTGGTTTAAACTGATGAAGGGATTTCTTTTTGGTCTTGTAATTATGAGATAAAAAGTCATAAGTACAACATGCAGTTAAAATGTTGACATACTAAGTCACAATTATGACAAAAAGACAAAACTGACAGTCAAAAATGACATTAAGTTTAAATTATGACAAAAAAGGCCATAATCATGAGATACAAAAATAGAAATAATCGTATACTGTCATTATTATAACATACAAGTTGTATAAATTGCATAAAAAGACAAAATGCTATCAGAAAGTTAAGTCATGACAAAGTTATGAGAAATGATGATAAAAACCACAAAATTATGAGATAAAATCAACATTATGAGAAATATATCGAAATATATTAACAAAAATATCATATATCAAATATATTTAAATATCAAAAAATAATTGCTGACTTTCAAGCTAATTTCAACTTTTTAATGTAAATTTTTTTTTAGCATTATTACTCCAGTCACATGATCCTTCAGAAATCATTCCAATATTTTGATTTGCTTGTCAAAAAACTATTATGTCGAAAAGAGCTGAGTAGAATTTTTTTAAGTGTCTTTGATGAATAGAAATTTCAGAAGAACAGCATTTATCTGAAATAGAAATCTTTTGTAAAAGTAAAATGTCTTTATCATTATTTTAAGACATCCTTTGTAAATAAAAGTATTAATTTCTATAATTTATTTTCAATAAATACATACATAAATAAATATGTTATAGTGTATAATGTTACAAAAGCTTTTCATTTCCTACAAATGCTGATCTTTGGATCTTTCTATTCATCAAAGAATCCTGCAAACAATGTACTCAACTGTTTTAAATATTGATAATAATAATAAAAATAATAATAAATAATAACAAATCAGCATATTATGATTTCTGAAGGTTCATGTGACACTGAAAACTGGAGTAATGATGCTGAAAAATTAGCTTTGATCACAGAAATAATATATTTAAATAGAAAGCAATTATTTTAAATAATACAAATATTTAACAATATTACTGCTTTTGTTGTATTTTAGATGAAATAAATGCATTCTTGGTGAGCAGCAGATAATTCTTTAAAAAACAAAAAAATCTTACTGTTCTAAAACTTTTGACAGGTAGTATAATATCTGAAGTGTTTATACACCACTGAGTTATTTTATTTAATTGAGGGCATTTTTGACTTACAATGCATCGATATGACATTATAATTTCAACTTTTTATGTCTAATGACTTTTTGAACTGCTTGCCTGCTTTTATATGAAGTTTAATTGAAAATATGACAAAAAATATATATATTCTAATGAGTCATTTATACATATTCAATATTTATACAGCACTGGGTTTATTTTATTTTAAATAAAGGAACATTTTGACAGTCATACTGGACACAATTTTGTTATATCTCCAAAAATCTCTAGATTCATTCTCTCTCAAATAAAAATAAAAAGAAAGAAAGGAGCAAAGCTACAAATTTGTTCATATGCATAGATTACAGACTTTCCCAACAAAATAAAACAAAAAAAAATATGGCTGGATGAGGCACACAGCAGTTTGTTCGTTGTTCTTTCCATCTGGTTATGTCAGATCCGTATGGTGTAGGAGTCAGAATGAGTGACATATCGAACCCAACGTTGTGACAGTCCCGTCTGAGTTGGAGAGAGCCGGAGGAAGCGAATCTGAAGGCCGGTGCAGGTTTGTTTGGGCAGTTCGAATGACATACTGACAGGGCCGACCTCCAGCAAAGAGGCGGAGCTTATACCAGGAACATCCACCTGTGGGATCAGAACACACATCATCAGTGACGGATGAAAATTTGCGTCAAGCAAATCACCATATAATAACATCACCTTGAACAGTGCAGACAACTGCGCTCCTCCAGGGAAACGAGGGATCTCCCAGAGCAAAGCTTTGTTCTTCGGCTGCAGCTCAGCGGTCTGGTCAGGACTACTGAGCTCCTGAGACATACTGTACAGGATGGAGAGAGAAACTGGTTGTAGATGATCCATAAGAATAAATACCACTAATAATCATGCTGTTGCATAAAATCTGACCTTACAGAGCCTTTTGGTACAGGAACAGTAATAGAAACATTAAGAGCCGTACTGCAGGAAAAAGTCAAGAACAATACTCATATTGACAAATCTTTTGATGTATTATGACATTTTAAAAACTATGCTGTATATACACTGACCTTTTAGGTGGAAGATCACATCTAAGTTTAAGAAAAATCAACACCCTGCAAAGAAACATTCATTATTGCATATATTGGCACAATCTAACAAATGTACACATTATACAGAAATACCTTTACAAACCTGTTGACATAATCCTTCTCTACAGAGGGGAATAACTGAAATGGTGGCGCACATGGCAGCTCATCACACAGCTGATACTGCATTACTGTTTGCTGAAGAAAAAAAAACCCATCAAGTATCCATGCAATTATTTCTAAAGTGTATTTCTGTGCACTAGACCGCAATTTACCTCTCCCTGACTTGGACAAACTTTCAATATTCTGAAAGTATCAAATTCATCCAATTTGACAGCCTGGTGGAATCTGCATTCGTCTACTCGAACAGCTGAACTATAGCCTGACGAATGGAAAGAAACTGACTTAATCACAGTTGTAATTAAAGATATATAGGCTCTAGAGATGTGTGTATTGATCAGTGTTGCATACTCAACCTTTCAGCTGGGACTTTCCAATATTGAGCTCTTCATTCAGCCCAATCCGCATCTCTACGGGATGAACAAAAGAAATATACAGTCATAGAAGGGAAGATCATTTCATCAATTGTGCGCATTAACATGGGCTGCAAGATGTAGATAACTCACCTGAACAGGTTGGGAGGAAACACTTTATTCTTATCTCTCCCTGAATGTCTGATTTCATTAAAACTCCCTTAAAAGAAGAATAACATGTAGATGTAAGCAATTAGCAGTTTGATTTCAAAACTGGGTTCTTTGAGTTGTACTTACATTGGAGCCAATAACCACAGATAGCCTTTCTATCACATCCACAAAAATTTCATTTTTTCCACCCTGCAGCCAAAGAGAGAGAATTTATAATAATTCATAATAATTTCATCAAAAATTTCATTGTAAAATCTAAGGCAACCCACCTGCTCTCCTCGACTGGACATTATAGGACGACTCGCTGCAACACTAGGAGCCACTTTACTCTGTTGTGTCTCAGCACCAAACTACAGAATATGAAAATTAAAATGTTCATAATTATCTTGTTAATAATTTAATTATCATTAAAATTTGAAAAGAGTTTAAGCAGTGGTTCAAGATTTAACTAAGCACACTTCTAAAGGTGACCACAAAACGGCTTAAAATGATATAAAATAAGACAAAAAAAGATTTTAAATAAAGTACTCTAATCTGAAATCATAATTCTTATTTTTACTTGTTAACAACTGTCATTAAAAAAAAACAAAAAAAAACAACAAAAAAAAACAGTAATGCATTTAGAAATAACCCTTTTTTTATAGGAACATGCCAAAAACTAACAAAAAATAACAATAGCTTACCAAACCGACATTACTTAGGTCAAAAAGGCTGAAGGGTTTGGATGAAACAGCTTCTGTCTGGATAAAGTTTTTCAGGATGTCAGTTGAGGTTGTCTGTATGTAGCCAAAGTCCTGGTGATCAGAGAAATAGAGGAAGTATAAAGTCTGTGTGCTTTTACGACTTTTAAGATTTGTTTGGTGTGACAATAAAAAAAAAAGGAAAAAAAAGAAAGAACATTTACCACCATCTCATCCAGCAGCTCATAAATTAAAGCGAAATTCATCCGCACTGATTTCTCTGACAAACTGCCACAGTAGTCCTTCGTAAGAGCTGCTAATCTGTAAGACATAAAACTGCTGCTGTCATCATGACATCTACATAGGTAATAAATAGCTGTAGTATTGATAATAAAATGTGACCCTGGACCACAAAACCAGTCATTTTTTGAAATTGAGATTTATACATCATATGAAAGCTGAATAAATAAGCTTTCCATTAATGTATTGTTAGGATAGGACAATATGTGGCCAAGATACAACTATTTGAAAACTGGAATCAAAGGGAAGGAGAAAATCTTTAAAGTTGTCCAAATGAATTTCTTAGCAATGCATTTTACTAATCAAAAATTACGTTTTGTTATATTTACGGTAGGAAACTTACAGAATATCTTCATGAAACATGATCTTTACTTAATATCCATTTGGCATAAAAGAAAAATTGATCAGTTTGACCCATACTGTTGGCTACTGCTACAAATATACCCATGCTACTTACGACTGGTTTTGTGGTCCAAGGTCACAAATATGACATTACTGATAAAATTAAGATTTATTAACCTGTTGAGGAACTCAATTATGGTGAAGGGGGATGGATTTATTTTGGTGGACGCCACCCAGTAAAGCCCACCCTGTCTTACGTGGATGAAATGAAGATCTTTGTGTGACTGCAACAATATCAACAAATGTAAACACAGTCAAAATAATACACTGCAAAATTACCAAACAACTAGTCAGACATCAGACCACTCAAAAAACATGAATATACCATGACAACCGGAGGTTGATCACCACTAAGAGCTGTGACCATCTCATAGAAGACATTAATGGAGTCTTTACTTGCTTCTCCTCGGACTGACACGCAGAATTAAGAAAAACTAATAAGCAGAACGTATACAGATTTATATTAAATGACTCCCGCACTCTTAAATCTTTGACAAACTAGACATATATAAACACATAACATTTCAGTAATACATTAGTAAGCAAGTTGTAAGGATACAGTCTTTATATATGAGATGATCTCCCTTTGCTGACAAGATGAAAATTTGACTGATCATTTTTTTCAGCACACACGAGACTTTTTCATGTTATTAAAATCAGTCTGCTTCCTTATCCGCCTTCATTTGTATTCTGCAATATGACAAAATAAAGCCGTTTAGCTGCTCAAACGTTTCATTACTGCCACTGTCATGACTATAAACAGCCGGTTTGTTCTTCTTCATGAGCAATCACGTGCTAACCGTAACGTTTACTGCCATCTGTTGAGCTGGAATATGAACTTCTCCTCGGCAACGACATCTAGAAAAGCTACTCTCTCAAAACATTATGCACACTAACACCAAATTAATATAAAGTATAATTTTAAGTTCTTATGAAAGTGTGATAATTATATATATTTACAATTATTTATTCGTGTAGAGGGAAAGTTAATAACAAGTCTAGGTGGAGGACGATGCCAAATACGTGGATGAAGCAGTCGTGAGGTAAATCAAACCAAACACGCTAATGGTAATTACTTGTGTCTTCAGATACACAATTTAAAAAGAAAAACTAAAACCTCTGGTTGCCTTTAATAAACATTGGTCGGTTGTGAATGGAGGGTAATTTTAACTGTAAAAGACGGTAAAAATGCAACGGTAAAACCGTTGGTTAACTCGGTAACATTATTAGGTGAAAAACTAACAGACCTAATGAGACACTGTTAACTGATACTGTTAAATATACAGATTTAAAGGTGAAATAGAGCAAGTAATCTTGTAATTTTAATTAAAACCCGTAAACTAACATTCCCAGAATCCTCTGTGTGACACTTCACATGTCATTTCATCCAGCTTCGTCTTATAAGTTATGTAAATTTGTGTTTTATGTTACATATTGCTCAATTAATGTTTATTGCATGATATTAGTGTCTTGTATAACCATGATGGTGTTTGTGTTTGTTTGTATATCACACCATGCACCTATTTGTGACAAATTATGGTTCTTATGCTGTTAAAGTGTTGTTAAAGTGGTCATCATTATTATAAATGTATTTTTTCATATATAAATACAAAAAGCCAATATATTAAATGTCACATGTATATTTACTGAGTAAGCCACTATTTTTAAGAGGGGGGTTGAAATGAAGTTTCATCTGAGAAACAAATTAGAGCATACTTTAGAGCATATTAGTTTCATAATATGCTAAAATTGACAGTTCACAAATCGCAGTTCAACTGTTAAGTATTAAAGATATTTTAATATTTTGGTATCTCCATTTAAAGGCCTAAATTATTCACTCCCTGAGGTATATATTGGATTACTCAGTAAAAAAGTATACATCTGTGACATTTAATAATTTTGTTTTAATCATTATGTTCGCCTTTCCACAGAAAAAAAAAAAAATGAGCAGGGGAAGTTTTCTGAAATTTGATTGATTTGACACAGAATGACCATATTAACACTATGTTTTATTACTGCAAGTCTAACTTTAATTTGTAAAACTTTAAATGTTGCTACCACATTATTTACTGTTAAAGTCTGACAACCATAACAGAACGTGTGTGAGTTTTCACAATGTAGGGTGTAGCTGACAGGATCGTTTTATTATTTATTGTGAAGATGAGCGTGTACATAGGCTGGATGGGACCTGTGCAATAACACCTTAATGTTGAGTCCTTCTGTTATTTGATCATTATCACCAGAAACCCTCTGTTTTCCTGCATATCTCAGATTCCAGCTCTGCTCGATCACACCTGTTTAACAAACTGCTCACTAGTTTTCTCCGCCTTTAAGTGTTCTGATCCTTCTGCCTTCCTGCCGCCACATGTGCAATAATACGCAACTTAAAAACATAACAAAAATGCAAAAAT
Source organism: Labeo calbasu (assembly GCA_019740295.1). Classification (NCBI taxonomy): domain Eukaryota; kingdom Metazoa; phylum Chordata; class Actinopteri; order Cypriniformes; family Cyprinidae; genus Labeo; species Labeo calbasu. Next base: position 26,476 of record JAHKKF010531847.1, on the reverse strand, counting down.
AGAATTGTCTCATATAACCCCTTTCCTTAACTAACATTTAACTTTATTGTTTTGAATCATCAAGTAAAACAGAAGTTCAGAAGATTTGGTTTAAGAGTTTTTTTTCTTTTTTTGTTCTTGAGTCCAGAATTTAGGCTCCAGCTGTTTCTGTTGGAGTAAAGGTTTAATTTTGCGCGGCGTCTCTAAAGACAGGGGTGCTTATGTTATCATCACCTAAACACACACATCTGAGCCATTTTTTAAACCAGACAGCGGAGATGTTGAAATTATGCAGCACTGAAGCAATGACTTCTCGACCCAGTACCAAAAACATGCCTGAGGGATTAGATTTACAACATGTCATATATATAACAGATACCTTAATGGAGTAATTTATGCCGTGAGATCAATCAAAATGAAATGCAGATGTATCTGTTCTGACTAGTTTTCATAAAACCGTACTGGTAAAATCCATTTAGGTCACTGAGACAGTAAAACAAAAATACTAGTCATTAGGGAACACGTTCATAATGCATAAGTGTATATATATACTTTTTACAAGTTTTTGACCTCTAGTTTCAGATATGTTTTTATTATTATTTAGCCCACAAAGTGCATGACATGTTGTTTTAAGTCATTTTAAAGTGTGTGTAAAAATGAATGGGGGTGCAAGTAGGAGGAGGGTGCTTCTTGAACTTCACAGCCAATGAAATGTAAGGATGCAATTGCTGGTATTGAGTCCAGTATTTAAATGCTTTACCATTTGAAATTCTCCGAACTGAACAGAGACCAACGATGAGACAGAAGGTGAGTGCTTTTATTTGACTTTCAGATCTCAAAGTTAATATATCTTAAGAATTTTGTAAAACAAAATACTTAATATATAAAATATATAAACTTTAGATCTGACTAATTAGTTAAAAAAATGTTGCATGAGCTCTGTTTTAAATATTTCTTGAAGAAAAACTGGGACTGTTAATATAGTACAAAAACAAATCTGTTTTCAGGTGACGTCTGTGCTGTGCCTTTATGGGGCTCTGCACTGCTTGGTAATTCTGCCAGGTATGGTTATTTACATTAAAAACTTTTCTTTAAAAAATAAATATTCAGCTAATTATTTCTTAACTGTTTTTAATATTTTTGCAGTGTCACAGGCCACATCTCTAGCAAAAGTCTCCAAAGACAAAGGTAAGATTAAAATATCTGAAATGCGTGACATAACATTTAGTGTCTTCACTTTTGCCAGTGCAACACCATTCACGTTTGATACTCGTCTTCTAGACTATATTCCATCAAAAAAACAACAACAATTGTACTTATTCAATAGTACTTAATTCTCTTTCAGCATCAAATCCAGCTGTCAGCATTAACTCTGAACAGGCCCATGATTTTCTGGCACATGCACGTCCAAGGAGATCAGCTGACCCCAACTGGTATCACAAAAATCCAGACTTTCAGTCCTACTATCGTTACTACAGCAGTATTGGGCACACTGAAGGGGTAAGAAGAGCAATATATGTTTCCTTCTATCCTATTATTACTATTATATCCAGCTTAGAAATACTAGTAAATAGCAGTAGTGTAGCTGTTCTTGATAAAGTTAATGATGACTATTATGAAATTAATTGATCTAAGTCTAATCAATAAATGCTAAAATATTGTTATAAGTTATTTTTAAGTTATTGAAGGGATAGTTCACCCAAAATTGAAAATACTCATCCTTATGTTGTTCCAAACACATAAGACTTTGGCTGATCTTCAAAACACTAAGATATTTTTAATGAAATCTGAAAGGTTTCTGTCCGTCCAGTGAAAGTCTAGGTAACCAAAACTTAGAAGACCCAAAAAGCTCATAAACACATCTTACGCCTTGTCCACACTAATACATCATTATCTCTGTGTTTTGGACTTCTGTCCACAGTAAGATAGCGTTTTTGTCAAAAACGGCTTTTTAAAAATGCTGTCCAAAGTGGATTAATTTGAAAAGACTGTTTTTGCGTTGTAATGTAGACTGTGAAAACGTAGGCTTTTGAAAATGATCCATGTTCAGTCATGTGAAACATACTGTACCAATAGATATTTGTTTAGATATCTGGTATTGTGTCTGTCATGTGTTACTCACACTGTTGCTAAAGATATGATACTTTGTACACTCTTCATATTACAGTCCTGCAAAGATGACAGAAAATTTACTTACAATTGCAGTCCTGTGGCAAAACATGACAGCAGTTGCGTTTTAGATCAAACATATAATAGTGAGTGTTTGCAACCTGGATGGCAGTGAATGGTGGGATATTTTCGTAAATAAAATGATCCTGCTCGAAGAATTATGTGAAAACTTATGTCTGTTATTAGGTTTTACACATGCGCAGTAAGGCGAATTTAACGTTTTCCGACATTTCGGTGTGGTTGAGAAACCTTTGGAAAACACTTGAAAATGCTAGTGTGGACGGAGAGAATTGTGTCCGGATTAATGTAGATGTAGCCTTAAAATGTATCCATTTCAATCAAGTGGTATAAACCAATTAAATCTGTTCACCATGTACAGCTGATGTCAAAAGTTTACATACACCTTGCAGAATCTGCAGAATGTTAATTATTTTAAGAAATATTTTTTTTTATTTAGTTCTGACCTGAAAACGATATTTCACCACAGATGTTTACAAGTGACAAGAGAAAATAATAGTTGAATTTATAAAAATGACCCTGTTTACATATGTTTGATTCTTAATTTTGTGTTTTTTTGTTTAGTGATAGTTGTTTATGAGTCCCTTGTTTGTCCTGGACAGTTACACTGCCCACTGTTCTTCAGAAAAATCCTTCAGGTCCCACAAATTCATTGGTTTTTCAGCATTGTTGTGTATTTGAACCTTTTCCAACAGTTACTGTATGATTTTGAGATCCATCTTTTCGCACTGAGGACAACTGAGGGACTCTGTGTAACTATTACAGAAGGTTCAAACACTCACTGATGCTCCAGAAGGAAAAACTATGCATTTAGAGCTGGGGGTGAAAACTTTTTGAATTTGAAGATCAGGGTAAATTTAACTTATTTTGTGAGCATTTGAACCTTCTGTAATAGCTGCATATGAGTCCCTCAGTTGTCCTCAGTGTGAAAAGATGCATCTCAAAAGTCTTATGAGTTTGCAGTCACGTGAGGGTGAATAAATTATGACAGAATCTTCATTTTTGGGTGAACTGTTAAGTTTCCTTAGCCAAAAGAAGTATTATTTACTAAAATGCACAAAGAAGCTGTATTTTCTCTGATTGAACAATCTCTGCTTCTCTTCTAGCTCTATGAGATAGACAAAATCAGAATGCTTTATCAGCAGATGCGACATCTGGAGCTCACGTATGGCCCTGATGCATCCAAATACCAGAATACCCTTGGTCTTCAACTAAAGTCGACGCCTCCACCCACAACCCAACCTCCACCCCCTACTTTACCACCTGTCTCCAAGATGAATGTTATGTACCTGTGTAATTCAAAAGACCCCCAGTGCAAGCCACATATTGTGTACTTACCCGCTGGTGGCGTACCGGTACTTTGCGATCCACGTTACCACCCAAACTGTAAACTCAGCCCTGTCCAGAAGTCGCCCTCTCCACCTGTAACTGCCTCAGAACCAGTCACGTCTGCCCCACCTCCACCACCACGAAAATCCACTCCTCCACCACCACCTCCTCCAATGATTATCAAAGGAATGGAGTATGACTGTGATCCTTACTGGGACCCTGACTGCCTAATCGACAATCCTCCCAGGCCAGTAAAGATGATCGAACCACCACCAGTGCTTCTAGCTGAGAAGGTGAAAAAGGAAACAGGGAACAAAGCAATCCTAAACGCTCCGGATCCAACATATGACCCATATGACTTCGATCAAGATCTGTATGATCCTTTCCGCCATGCTGCCCCATCTCCTTGATTTCAAATTAAGGCAAATCAGTAAAAAATATCCATCTTAATAATTCACCCTTACATTCATATTTTCATATCAAAATGATGTATAATTTATAAGATAAAGTACACATTAAACAATGGCCTTATTTATAATATGTAACTAGATTTGTATTCTTTAAACAACAAATGTTGAGGCCAGAATAAAAGATATTCTACTTTGGTTTGTTTATCTGATTTATCCAGTTTCATATGTATTTCAGTCCAGAAAGAACATGTGGGCACACTGACACCGTCAGGTTATTAAAAAGCAAATTATTTCGTCTGTCAAAACACTTTAGCCATTTAGGAATTCATCACAACACACATGGACTGGAACACTGTATGGATTTGTCGAGCAGTTTCTAAACGGCCACATAGGGTAGCGTGGCCGAGCGGTCTAAGGCGCTGGATTTAGGCTCCAGTCTCTCTGGAGGCGTGGGTTCGAATCCCACCGCTGCCAAAAATGTTTTCCAAATTTTAACATTTACATTAAGAACCTATAACATATCGCTAAAACATTCATTTAATTTTACAGATGAATCGAAGAGTACAGAACTAGAAGTATTTAACATATCTTCAGATATGTTTTCAGAAATACAGTTTTCAATCTGTAACTTGCAACTAGTCATCCTTTTCACACAATCCTTTAAAATGATTATTAAGCTCTTCTTCTAGTGCCTTCTGTCAAACTTGCGCAAAAACACGATGTGCGAATTTCAAAAGGCACCGCTGGGATTCGAACCCAGGATCTCCTGTTTACTAGACAGGCGCTTTAACCAACTAAGCCACGGCGCCGGCGAGCACTTCCTCAAAAGGTAGTTTTTTTAAAGTGTCAAAATCTGCCATATATCAAAACATTGAGAGACACGTTCTCTGATTGTCTGAATGTATCAAATTTCTTCAGGAATGTTTTACTACCAAAGGCTGCGCAATGTTGTGAAATATTGGAACTCTCATTTTTATTGTCAGTGACGACACATTGCCCGTTCCAAGATGGCGGACACGTTGACGGTTGAATGTGTTGTATATTACAGGTTTTAAACTATATGAATATCTATATCTGCGTGTAACTAGGGTTGCAGAGATACAGGCAAGTTACTCTCAAGTGTTTGTGGACCTGCTTTGACCATTTCAGTATCACGGACGGCAGAAAGTACAGCGGCCCACAGAAAGAAGTATCTACCTATACAGGTCTATGGTGGATAATGCATTTATATAGCATTATATATAGGGTGAAAAGAATTCGACGAGGATGGGATTCGAACCCACGCGTGCAGAGCACAATGGATTAGCAGTCCATCGCCTTAACCACTCGGCCACCTCGTCTGTACGCCTGCGCCACTCGAAACAAGTCAATACAACTTTTACAATTACGAAATTGAAACTTGAAATAAGTCCTCTTACACTAAACGCATTTATTAGACGATAATACACCACGTGGAGAAAATCATATATTCCACAGTGTTGTATGGAACAACCCCAAACGTATCATTCTTTCCTAAACATTACAACGACATACCTACAATACCTTTCTTCTTCTGTTTTTTCTTTTTTTGGTAACATCCTATAACAAAAAAGTGGGTCAGATAGGATTCGTAAAGGGGTTGCAAGACCCTAAACGAATACGGGTAATAATCACGTATTCATTGAATCCATTCATCATGTTCTGCGATCTTATTTCTAAGATCAGCAGGTAAGAATTAACCTTACTGATAACCGCAAAACCGGTCTCGGAGAACTTTTGTAAACCAAGCATGCATTCTCAACCATGGTTGTGTTTCTGACTCCTGTAAAAGAATTCAAAATAGACATGACGTGGTTAGTCATACAAGTAATGCCTAGTACGAGAGAAGCGTTTTAAAGTTTTTTAAAGGTTAGCTAGTTACAGGTTTTTAATTCGCTTTCTTTTAGATATCATATTAACATGCTGGAGTTTCTTGCGATCCCATTGGTGGATTTTGAAACCGATGGCCTTTTCGCTATTTATTCGCATATAGCTTCGTGTAACCGTAAAATGAATACACACATGCATCCCATTTCAGGTTTTCACTAAAAGTATTTTATAAAACACTTACATGTGTGTTTATTTCTTTAAAAAAATACGGCTGACGTGAGTCAGGAAGGAGGGGCTGTTAGTGTTCGCCATTAAAGTAGCACACAGACGGAAGCTGAGTGAATCTCTCTTACTCGCTAAAAGTGTAAATAACATATTTTAACAATTAAACTTTAATTCCATTCAGACAAATATTAAATTATCTTCATTCTTTTATATTTTGAAAAATATTTATTGATTATTTAAAAATATTTTTATATATAGATTTATTTTTAGTTTATTAAAATGATTTTGTTTTTAAGATAAATTTCCCCTAAATTATAAATTGTAATATTTACATGTAATATATATATATATATATATATATATATATATATATATATATATATATATATATATACAGATCTGGGTAGTAACCGATTACATGTAATCTGGATTACATGATCAGATTTCAGAAATTCAGTTCTTGTAATTAAAGTAAGTTACATTTTAAAATACTTGTAATCAGACTACAGTTACTTTTTTATTGATTACATGATTATATATTATGCACACAGTACCAATAAATTATTCATTTATTGATTCTCTCTTTTTTATCTTTTAAATGTTCCTTTCTAAAATAGTCTACTACTTATATACACTATATACACTCAGAAAGTTTTGTGGACATTCACACTGACTAGTCAGTTTGATCAATGGATTTACAACAATCATTTCAGGTTTAAGAAGTGTTTTAACTACTGATGAAGACATTCATTACCACTCAGTAAGTCTAGGTTATTTAGCCATGTATTATTATGTATTATTGAAAGGCTTTTGTCTTTCAAACTCAAAATGCACATTCCTGTTATTTCTTATTTGCAGATATTCTCAAACTTTTTGTCATCTGAACCTCTTTCACCTAATATATTTACTTTAAAGGGGTGGTCAATCAGCAAAATCCCTTTGCATTGAACAAACAGCAACACTACACACTAACTAAAGTAAAAAAAAAAGTATAAGTATAAAAAAATTAGTATCACATTTGTATGTTTACGGTTCTCTCACATTGTTAATGGTCAAATGGCTTGCAGGTTAAATTAATTTATTTCATATTTTTACTAAGTGTATTATTTTGGGAAACCTTGATGTAATATCACGTTTAATGCACTTTATTTTGTTATTACGATGAAAGGAATATATTTTCTCACTCTTTGTATTTTTACATAATTTTGGTACAAGATCATCCTGTTTAAATCAATGTAATAAACAAGTTAGGTCAAGAGTAATCTAAAGGTATATATTTATAACAGTCACTTCGTCTGAATTTGTGTTTTTACACATCGCAATGAGTTTTTATTATGATAAAGTTTTCTTGCTGGTAGAAAATCACATGGATACTATATGCATATAGCGCCTTCTAGAGGTTGAAGTAATTATGTGTAAACTTATCAAAAAAATGCTCTCGTATTTTTCTAAATAAATTATAATCTGTTTTCTTTTCCAAATATATTGTAAAGCGGTTTTGTCACTTGATTATAAGTATGTCATAAAGCAAAAAATGTGATTAATAAAATCTCAATAGTTTAACAATTAATAAAATAATAAAGTTTTCTTTATACATGACATAAACCCAAACACAAACATGACTGGCCTGAATTTAACATAAGTGACTAACATTAAAAACACATACAGCAGCTAAGAACCGATCTTTTTTTACGTCTTCGCACAACGCTCGTTCTCAACGGTAGCGTGGCCGAGCGGTCTAAGGCGCTGGATTAAGGCTCCAGTCTCTTCGGGGGCGTGGGTTCGAATCCCACCGCTGCCAAACACATTTTTACTGCGTACTATCACCTTGTGATGTCATATGGCACAGAGTACACCTCGTGAGGCAAAATGACTTTACTTAACATTTGCTCACTTTTAGTGCTAAAAGTCTTATGAAATTGTATGAGCAACACATGCTATCAGGACGCATTACAATGCTACAACACTGGTCCACAAATCTAAATGTTTCCATGTCTCCCATTAAGTTAACTAACAAGTGAGCATACGCAGCCTGGGAAGCCCATTCATCCCTTCACAGACCGCCATTTTGTTTGTTTCGGCAATCCTTACTTATAAATAAATTAACCACACGACATGTTGTGCAAACACAACCCATGGACTCCATCCCACACCCTCTTACACATACTGCTGAAAGTGCTCCACACGGATAGCCTAAAAGTGCCCTGTCCCGTCGTGTCAAACTGTCAACAAGCAACGCATCCTCCATCTCCTGTCTCTCATGGTCACTGCTTCCAACCTGCAGCTTCCCGGATGACGAGTGACGTCAACGAGCCATCTTTGTTCGCCTAATCCGAGCATCTATTTTTTATGTGTACATAGTGACAGAAGAGAGTAGCGGTAGAGCGCCCTTATTATAAAGGGAATAATAGCGAGGCGCGGCACACCGCTGGAAAGAAATAGGAAATAAATACAAACCTTGAGAAAACACAAGGAATACCGCTTTACTGGAATAACCTGGAGAGTGCATTATTTATCCCGGAGACGGGGAGAAACGCCTGAAGCAGCGCGTTCATCCACACACTTCTTGTAGACGCACATAAAACCCGGTTCAAAATGTAAGTATGACTTATTTTAGTTTTCGTTATCTGGTTTTGAATGACGTTTTATTTCATGTATTATTATTATTATACTGTTAATAGAACGCGGCATATAAATATTTATATAACGTTATATGCACAAAATGATCATACTCTATATTACTGTAAGTTAATATTTGATTGTACATACGCATTATTTCACACCTATTGCGTATTTCACAAAATCCACTGAATTCTGTCAAGCGCACTTGCTATATAATAGTCTATAAATAGGCTCCTAATGGCCAATGTTTTTCCATTTCGCTTGCGACTGCTGACATGCTAAATTTGCTTCTACACAGTAAATTTCTGTTTAAGAACTAATTTGTTTATAATATGGACGTTTTTCGCTTTATTCTGGTGTTTGGAATGAGCAACAGCGATAGAATCACGCCTAGACACCGGATTGGACTGGTTTGGCTGGAATTGGTTGCGCGCTTTTAGAAAGAAAATAATTTATAAATTGACATTATTGCAATTAATATACGTGTATACCCAAATCTCTAGCTGTCTTGATAATAATTTCGATGTCGACTCAAAAGCCCACTGGGATTTGTTTCAAATAGCCCAAGGCCCACTGTATTTCAAACGTGGCCTGATATCAGTGTTAACAAATGACATTTAAATAATGAAAATGAAAAATATACCTCACACTGTATTAAAAAATCCCTTACGCAGGCTGTAAACTAGAGGCGTGATATTCCACGCGAGTCGTGGGGGTTGGTAAACGGACGGTCATATGCTTGCGTTCAGGCAAAGGGGGCGATGCAATTTGTTAGATTTTCGAATTATATTATTCTCTGACCCATTCAACATGTTTCTATGGAACCAGGCCTTGATATTCATTGATATTTGGTTAGTCTGAAGCCAAATGGCTGGCACAAAGGGCGCAGGTGTTCCTCTGCAGGAAAGATGGCCGTGTATACTAGTATTTTCTAGACACGCTCGTTTAACTGGTTTAAATAATCGAGGCTGTAAATGGCGCGCAGCTTCAATAATATGTCCACATTAGCTCTCCTATTATGTATACTTCTATTAAAGCATCACTGGGCCTGGAGGGTGATACTTTAACATGACTATTGTGTTGTTTTAAGGTTATACCTTACAGAACAATACATGAATGTCAATTAGTAACAAATGTAAACATTTGGTCCAGTTATCTGACAAAATGTAGGGTGATTGTGACGCAACGATGACAGAGACTTAATGAAGGCCTTGTGTGGGGGTGGGGGATGTTGTCCCTATCATTCATATGACCCTGCCTTTACCAGTTGAGTGTAAGGAATAGTCCAGAAGCAATTTATTAACCTCGTATTAGTGTAAAATACAATAAATGTGCATTGCTTCCTCATTTATTTATTTGGAATTTGTCAGTGAGCCTCAGAAAAATAGCCTTGCGTAACCAGGCCGTAATAGCACAGGTTTGGTGTGTCATTTCATCAAATGAATTTTGATGAAATGACACACATTTTGATTTAAATGAGAAATTTTGCATTAGCACAGCCGTTAGACTTGAAGATAATAAAACTGCTAAGATTTTGGCTACACCCAAATTTTGTCTTCGGGTAATTTAGCATTGAATCATGTTCTTACAGACTATTTCTTCTTATACCCTGTTTCTGCTTCTTATACTTGGATGATAGATAGATAGATAGATAGATAATTATAATGTACCTGCATTAAGACAGAACACAAATAACAAAACATTAAGATGAAAAAATTATACATTTTTTTCAATGTATTCTAGACTTGAAAATTACTATTACTATTACATTCTGATCAATGAGAACCATTAAACTGATATACATCACTCAAAGCAAATTGCTATTAAATCTTTTCATGTCAGTGAAGGTGAGTGGAGCCAAGACTTAATGTCTAAATATAGACTATTGTAAATGAGAAGGAGCAGAAGTAAGTGAGAAGGAGAAAAAAGGCTGGTAAACAAGAATAAATATATGGTCAGCTTTTCTTCTAGCTCATTAACTCATTTTAAATATTAAAAAAAAATATCCCACTGAGGAAAAGTATTTCCTTTCTTTGCAAGGAAACTAAACAAGGATTATATCCACGGATCCTTCAGAGGTGACCTTTATACAGAGTTTTGTCTTCCTCTGGTGGCTGAGATTGGCATTAGCAAGGAGACGTTTTCAGAAATCCCCATTTACTCACGATTTCTGTCAGTTCAATTAAAATACATTTAAGTGTTTACAAAAGACAAAATAGCAAGTGAGTGGGTGAAGAGCTACATTTAACTAAATAATGTAGTTTATTTTAATGCAACAGCTACTCTGCATCATGGCAGTAACATTTTGTGATTACATGTAATCTTGCTGGAATGATGATTATGACTAATAAAAAAGGTCTTTATTGTAAGTAATTTAGTTCCTCATATATAGCTTCTATGTACTTATAGTATACCCCGGTAATATTAAAGTATTGATGAATGCCTGTATGTTGGTTTGCAGGTCTGCCCCAGCCCCTGCCGGTGCCCCCGCCCCAGAAGGAGGTAACCAGCCTCCCCCTAACCTCACCAGCAACCGTCGCTTACAGCAGACACAGGCTCAGGTTGATGAGGTGAGCAAACCCCATCTTTTTGTCTTCTTTTATAATCTATACATGCATCTATATATGAGTATAAGGGATGACAGTTTACTAAAAGTCACCTTTGTTGTTTCTCAGGTGGTGGACATTATGCGTGTGAACGTAGACAAGGTTCTGGAGAGGGACCAGAAGCTGTCAGAACTGGATGATCGGGCTGATGCCCTGCAGGCTGGAGCCTCACAATTCGAGACCAGTGCTGCCAAGCTCAAGAATAAATACTGGTGGAAGAATGCCAAGGTAAACATCACAAAAAGTGCATTGAGTAAGGCTGAAAAAGGCTATGGATTTTCGTAACAACACATCTAAATCAAGCAAACAGCTAACAGTAAACCTCAAATCACTATACTGCTTTGAAATGAAAAATGTTATCATTCTAACATATTTAGTTGGCAGTGTTTATATGGTGTTATTTGTATTTACAGCTTAAATTATATATTTAAAAATAATATAAATTAATTCATAACATATTTTTCAATCAAATGTTTGAATGTTGGGTCTTTATAGTCTATTTTTTACTGCTTTTCAACTCATTCTCCCTCTTTTTGCCTCTTTTTTTAGATGATGATTATCCTGGGGGTGATATGCGTGATTGTCCTCATTATAATCATTGGTAAGCAATGACAATATTCTTACTGATTTTCAACTAAATATCTGGGTTAAATACAACTGGGAAAATGAATTTTTGACTCTCAAACATTTGTAAAAGAACATTCCATTTTAAAGGGGTAATTCACCACTGGCAAGATAAAACCTGACTGTCTATGTAGTAGAAAGGTATTTAAAAAAAAAAAAAAAATGTTGGTATTTGGTACACACTGGTATTTGTGTTTTATTTCACAAACTGAGGTACAAAATTTTGAGCAAAGATTGTATGTTAAACTAGGGGTGCTAAGATGAAACGATTCGTGGACCGATTCTGCGATTTACCCGAATACATCACGTTTCTTTCTTGAATCAATTTTGAACTTAGTTTATAACAGCAGATGGCAATGCGTGCTTTATAAACGGATGTACTCTCCTTGCGTCCAGTTCCTTACACACACACCACTTGAACCTAAAATAATCATTCATAAAGTTTGAAAAGGTTGAAGCGAATTACAAGAGTGTTCATAGTGGGCTTTGTTTACATTAACTCGCGTCATAAAAGCCGAGGTGCAAGTACATTTAACCACTAACATTACTAAGCCCAATGCACAAGCGCTCTGCTTCGTGTGCATTTAAGTGTGCGGTTAAAAACTAGCCTAGAGCGCCGTCTGCTGTTAAAAACTAAGCTCAGAATCTATTCCAGAGCGATGCCTTCAGAAAATAAAAACTCGCAATTCTGACTTTTTTCTCACAAATGTGAGCTTTTATCTTGCAATTCTGACTTTTTTCACAATTGTGAGTTTATATCTTGCAATTCTGACTTTTTCTCAGAATTGTGAGATACAAAGTCGCAATTGCGAGTTATAAAGTCCAATTTTGAGGGGGGAAAAGACTGATATGTTCTCAGAATTGCAAGTTTATATCTCACAATTCTGAATTAACAACTGTAGTTTGTGAGAGATAAACTTGCAATTCTGAGAAAAAAGTCACAATTTCTCAAAATTGCGATTTTATTCATCAGAATTGGGACTTTATTTCTCAGAATTGCGACTTTACTTCATAGAATTGCGACTTTATTTCTTAAAATTGGAAGTTTATTCACCAGAATTGAGTTTACTTCTCAGAATTATGAGTTTATTCCTCAGAATTGCAAGTTTATTCCTCAGATTTGCGACTTTACCTCACAGAATTGCGACTTTCATTCTCAAAATTGCAATTTTATTCCTCAGAATTGAGTTTATTCCTCAGTATTGGGACTTTATTTCTCAGAATTGCGACTTTATTTCTCAGAATTGTGAGTTTATTCCTCAGAATTGTCATTTTATTCCTCAGAATTCTTACTTTAATTCTCAGAATTTCAATTTTATTCCTCAGAATTGAGTTTATTTCTCAGAATTTCGAGTTTTTTCCTCAGAATTGCAATTTTATTCCTCAGAATTGAGTTTACTTCTCAGAATTGTGAGTTTATTCCTCAGAATTGCAAGTTTATATCTCACAATTCTGTCTTTATAACTCACAATTGTGAGTTTTTATCTCACAATTCTGAGAAAAAGTCAGAATTGCAAGATATAAAGTTCCAATTGTGAGAAAAAAGTCTGAATTGTGAGATTAAAAAGTCGCAATTACTTTATTTTTTATTCAGCGTCAGAAACAGGCATCCATAGGTTACATATGGTCTAGCTGCAAGATTTCGAATATTTCAATGCTTCCAAAACTCAAATCACATCTGAAAATTCAGCATACGCACATGATCAAACTATTCCACTACTCTCCATTAGAAATGAATAACTTTGGTCATTTGTCTTGGATAGTGAAAAGGCGTCTAAAGTAGAAAATACTTAGAGTCACTCATTATACAGTTTTTTTTCTTTTTATGTACTGTTTCTCAAGTTTTGACGATAAATCTGATCTGCTTCTCTTCACAGTGTACTTCAGCACCTAAAGCGTGACGTTCCTACCCCACTCTGAGCTCATGAAAGCCCAATTCCAAGCCACAGAAAAATCCCTCCCAAAAAAGATGAGAAAAACGACTTCGATTTGCCCTCAAAGAGTCTAAATCCGCCCCTTCCCTTGCCCCCTTGCCCCCTGCCTCCACTGCCTCACAGCTGGGCCCCTGTCACTCCTCGTCCGTCCTGTCCGTGAGTGTGTGGCCATGTCTCCTCTGTAAATACCTCCAGCTTTTCTGAAATACTGTTCATACTCGAAAAACCTCTGATTACTTGTGACGACAACCGTTAAAAAAGAAACCACAACCCTTAGAATACAATAAGACGATACGGTATATATTCCAAATGTTCTTTGTAGAGTTTTATTCTGATATAATGGGTTTTTTGTAGTTTGTGTGTGAGTGTGCATTTGTATATTTTTTTAAGTTTTGTAAAACTTGTTTTGCTTCAGGTTTAAACTACTGCCTCTTAATCTGGGTGTTTGTATCTTGCACGCTCTATTTCACTCTTTCTCGCTCACTGAGTATTGGTGTATTTTTGCACAAGCGATAGACTCCCTAAATCAATATCCCCAATTTGCCCCCTCAACCCCCTTCTTTCTTTCTTTCTCACCAACAGTACTTACTCTCTTAGTGAACTGCCACAACAGACTGGACCAATGACTGTAGATGTTTATTTTTATTTAATGTCTTTAGTGTCTTATCTCTTAAACATTCCTTAATAGCAGTGTACAACTATGCTGTCTATCAAACAAAGTAAGTGTATTTATCTTAAAGACTTTCAAAGTAGGTTATAAACAACCTCAAGTACGCAGGTTAAGTGCTATTCGAACTGCAAATCAGGACCGAAACTCCCCAATTCATTCTGCTGGTAAAGATTTTGAAGCCCAGAGAGATTCAAAGCCAGACCGAAAGGGGAAATAGCATCATGCACAAAAAGTTTGTTTTCGATGGCGCCTTTTTAACCGGTTAGACTGCAGGTGCGAATGAGAGAGAACCACGCGCTGTTACGTCCTACTGCCAAACCGATACACGAGTTCATCCGTCTGAAAGCACACAGGTTGATCGTAACACTTCAACGTGAGATCATTTCAACAGCCGTGGTTCTCTCTCTCTTAAATCTAGATACTGCCTTTAATTTAGCCTTTCTTTTGATTTTAAATATAGATGTTTATATTTTTCTGTGCGCTGCAGGCAGGACGGGACCACACCGTTTCAGGACTTGACGCTGCTGCCATGTGCACAGCGAGCACCTTTGTGTCCCACCACGCTATTATCCACCTCTCTGTGTGCCTGTTTGTTGAGTTCAGCTGTAGTTTACACACTGCCAAGCACCTGAGGGGACGTTTTTTTTCTTTTGTCTTTTGGTTTTTCCTCTCGTGCATATAAATACGCCTCCATCAGCATCACCCCTTAGTCTCATCCGCCCAATCTGTCAACACGAAGCGAGCCAGGCGTGAAGTGTGCGTCTGCACGTGAACACCCCACCCCCCTTCCCTTTCACGTTTCCAAGTTAGCGCCATTAACGTTTCTTCTTTCACACATGATTCGCTTTCTAGCCGAGTATTACGGCTTCATCCTGACAGATTAGGCTGCTTAGACCTTTGCAGGTAAAGAAAGGCTTTTCCCAAGGCAACCTGCTTGCATAAACAGGGGGGAGGGAATAGATTAGCTGATTGATTGTGACAGGAGGCGGGGCTGCTAAGGAGGCGGGGCTTGAGAAATGATTCCACTGGTGTGTTTTCACATTCCATGTTAATCATCCATATGGAAAAGGCTGATGCTTGCAGCAGAATGAATTGTAATATTTAGTATTTTCATTTCATTTATTGTTTTCTTCTTCAAAAGAAGATAGCCTTAGTTCATTTCATTTAGTTTTTTCATTCCTGCATGGTCATTCACTACTTTGTCCCACTCACGTTGAGCTATTTTAATGAAAAATGACCAAAGACCATGTTGTATCTTGCTTATACTGCCAACAGCCATCAAAAACAGGTTAAGGGACATTTCCCCAGATCTCTGGCCAGCAAAAGGAAACTAAGAGGTCGCCCATTTTTTCTTCAAGTCTGTTTATTTTATTTGAATATTTAGTATTAAGTGAATAAGGAATTTGAAACTGCAGTTGCCCCAGGCCTGATATCTAAACAATGATAGCACAACTTCTCCTTTAGGTCTGTATCTGTAATGCTGAATATAAAACATGAAACTTTCTTTGTAGCTGTTTAAAGAAGAAAAAAAGACAAAAAAATCGGTATTGTTTCGTGTTGTAGTGTGGGCTTCATCTGGGGGAAGGGGGTCTTTTTATTTTCTATTTAAGGCACAAACAATCTGGAATTAGAGTATGGTGTAGAATGAGAACTATATGTTATATTAGGCAAACGTAAGAATTTTCTTCCATTTTAATGGGGTCTATAACTAAAGAACATGCATTGGGGTAGGACTCAAACGTGACCAGTTAATTCTCAAATTGAATGGATTCTAATAGGGGACTACTACAAATACTGTATGTGCTTTTCTTTGTGTGAGTGTATGAAGACATTTTCTTTTGTCTTGGCACTTCTGTGTGTTTCGTTCAAAACCGTGTGGGTTGAGAGGGACGGTGGGAGTAGTTTTGTCACGCCAGCCTGTTAAAGACACTGCGTCTTCTTTATTGGGAGGGAACCAATGAAGACACAGAACTTTACCGGCTCGAAGCCACAGTGATTTCTCCATTGCTCACATCATACAGTTGTTTAGTCTTCAGTTGTTTACTTTATTTTAAGTTAGAATTAGTAAAGGCTTCACTGTGGTGCTCTTTGGCACAGCTTCATTGTGCTTAGTCAGGAGAGGGTGACTTTTTTTCTATAATTTGAGTTTAAATATAAGAAGGTTGACCTATCAAAGTAATAGTGGAAAACGAACCCTGCCTTATTGAAGGTTAGTGGGTCAAGTTTGTTCAGAAACATTGTACAGACTGGGATATCAATTGGTACTTCAAATGTTCAGGGATGTTTTGAATGAAAAGTGATGGCGTTTTACAAGATTTTTGGAACTGGGTAAAGTTGAATTTAAGGGGGCTGATCCTATAGAGCTTATTGGAGGTTTAGAAATGCATTGAACCAAGAGCCAAGTTGCTGTATTAATAACAATTTATTTATTTGATTTAAGGAGGTTCGTTTAGGGAGGAAGGTTGGGGATTAGCATTAGCCCTGTTTGTCTGGCCTCTCTGGAGGGACTAGGTTGGAGGATCATGGGTAATGCAGTCTTTGCCGTTTTATTTTATGTTGTTGTTATTTTATTTTATTCTATTTTTTATTTATTTGTGTCATAAGTTATAGTGGACGACATATTAAACAGAATGAAGTACATTGTAACAGGGAACCTTTTGGCAACCAGACATACATGAAATTAATTGTAGAGTAAATCTGTCAATGTCTATTATATGGATGAACATCTTGGGAAAATATATATATATAAATATACATATATATATTGCAAAAAAATGACAGTTATGATGACCTGTGTTTATTGTTCCGAGTTAGAAATTAAAATGTGTGTGTTTGAAAACAATGACAACATAAAAAATAAATATATAATAAAAATGAGTCTGTGTGGATTTTTTTATGAACTATTTGATGTCTATATCAAAGATGTTATTTCTTAATTGTATGTATTAAGATTATGTATTTAAGAATATATATCTGTGTGTTTTATTTTAATAATTTTTTCTAAAACAAGGCCAGCTCCAGAATTTGGAGAAGATTTTTGCACCACCACAGAATGAATCACAAATATACAAGTAACTCACTACTGCGTCACTATTGCATAAACTATTAACTCTAACACAAAATTACCAGTGATTACCATGGTTCCTTGCAGACAACTAATACTATGGTTGCCTGGACATGTTCTACTTTGGAAGTACATTAATTTACATGAATACGCATTCAGAACAGCAGTGTTTCCCCTGCCATTATATTAAGGGGGCGGCCCGCCCCTCAACGGCAGCCGCTGCCGCCCCCCTTTAAAGGGGTCATCAGATGCCCATTTTCCACAAGTTGATATGATTCTTCAGGGTCTTAATGAAAAGTCTATAATACACTTTGGATAAAAATTCTCAATGGTTGTGTAAAACAGCACCCTTTTTACCTTGCCAAAATAAGCTCTGCAACATAGACCATAAAAAACATGGACGTGACGTCACCTGTAGGTTTCCAAAAAGCATTTTTGAAGCTCTTAGTGGGCGGTGAGTCAGCTGTCGCCATCTTGGAATCGCGTCACTGCACGTCACTCCCAGATAATCGAAAATGGGCAAATAGGCGAAATGTGGATGGAGCTGGTTGCTGAAACTACGCCCGCCGAGCGCGACGGTGGTGACAGCAGCGGCAATCCACCTGTCACTTAAGTGGCCATGCCCTAAGTTATGCAGAACTTTAAGGCTTAATATAAATTAAACG
>JAHKKF010531845.1:0-15532 GCA_019740295.1 Labeo calbasu | reverse complement strand
TGACCACTTATAATGTGCCACAAACAGGACGTTAATATCACCAACCATTCCCATTTTATTAAGGTGTATCCATATAAATGGCCCACCCTGTATAAATGTGTATAAACACACACACACAAACCAGTAATCCCTCAACATAGAGCAAAATCCACATGAAAGGATCTAATCATTGGGATCTTTAAAAGTGCAAAGTGGCAACCTTTGCAGGCCGCCCTTCTGAATTTATCAATCAGCTGGCTGACCTCTGAAGACTGGTCAGGTTCAAACACTAATTCTGTCAAGGGGTCAAGACTTGGCTAGTTATTATGGGCTAGTAGTAACTCCTGCAATTGCACAGTCAACTCCTGTGGGGAAAAAAAAGCAATTTCTTCATTGATGACCATTAAAAAGTACCTGTTATGACAAAATTTTTAGAAGCAAAAAATAAAGTCTCTAAGCTAACTAAGCTATTTTCATTAGGTGCACAAAAATAGAGTAAAATAGAATAAAGTAAAAACCTAAAAGACCAGCACAACTCTAACTGACATAAAATGCCATAATGATTATATGACTTTATTAGCTTTTTGTCTAATAATTATGAATTAGTATGTCATAATTTCAACTTTTTTTCCTATAATGATGGACTTTTATGTTTCTTATGTGGAAGAAATGGGCTTCTACTGTACATTATATGAGGCCTACCTTTGTACATATAAAGGGAAAAAAATGCCAAAAATAAAAATGGAAATGTCAATATCGGTGGTTTTAGAGTGCATTAAAGTTGTATTTTTATTCGTACATTTAGCTTGCACATTATATACACACAATGCTTTTTTCAGAGCCTTTGGTAAATGTAATAGCTACAAAAGAGATGCACAGTCCTGTGATGTGCTACAAATAGATTCCCACACTAAGTGGCTAAATCACACATTTTATCTGAACCAGAGCAGAAACACTCTGTTTACTTCTCCCTGCTAAATATAACACGCCAACCTGCGCGTGCGTATGAATGAAGCTCAAACATTGCACATAACTCCTGAGGGAACGATCACAAGCACACACCTGGATGTTTGTGTATCTGCCTGTGCTTGGTATCCATGTGTGTGAATGTTTGGCTACACAGGAGAGTGTGTATTTGTTTGAACAGCACATGTGTAAAAGTACCTTTTGGAGATAACATCCAAACATAGCCAGAAGCCAGCATGTGAAGCCAGATGGAGAAAACAGCGCAGGTACTTTCCTAAAGACCGCCATTATTAGAATGAGTAAGAGAGAAAGACCATGACAAATGCAGTGAGAAGGAAAATGATCTCATCATACTGGCAACAAATCATATCAAGTATACAAAATAATATAAATGATAAAATGATGTTTCCATTATTTTTAGCATATTGCTATGCTGTTTCTATGTGCTTTCTAACTGGCTCAAGTAGTCAAGTCTCCAGACAGGGCTTGGATCCCTTCATCAATGCAAATCTGTGGGCTTTAATGCAGCACCAGATGAGTCAGATCTCTTTGAACACCTCTCCCCATTAAGCCGCATAATTTAAGGCAATACTTATGTCTGTAGCACAGACTGTTAAGTATGAATCACATGTCAAAGTTTAAAACTTGGGGACAGAGGTTCATTCAAACCCCTAACCCAGTCAGTACACTCTAGCAATAGCGCCACTAATGAGACAGAGAAGGTGAAGAACAGCAAACAGAGCGAGAGAGAGAACAGGGTGTCCTCAGTGAAGACGGCTGCTGCAGTTCTCAGAGAGTTATGAAGATGCCTGTTTCTAGAGAGAGGAGATGATGATAGCCGCATCACAGAAACCGCAGCACACCCTCCTCAGAAAGTTTTCCCTTTATGCTTGTCTGAAATAAAGCGAAATATCTGCATTAAACACCCTTATGCAAGATGCGGGGTCATGTTGTCAATGAAGAGTGCATGTGGTGGTTTTTTGGCGATTATGTCAGGATGATCCACACAGACTGACGCAATCTGTCAGGGTCTGAATGTTCAATCCCTCAGTGCGAGCACTCGCTGGTACCCCACAAAACACACAGATGGACCATGTAAAGAACAGATTGCTTCATACCTCACTGTACTCAAATCCAGCAACACACACGGCATTGCATAACGCGCATCCCAGCACAGAGGCCTGGGTATTTGCACTTGGTCATTTCATGCATTTTTACTGATAAGACAGATCAGACACTGATTAGACTGAAGTTTGAATGCAAGACACATGGAAGGAGTCAAAGCTATATAAAAAGAAACATTTGAACAGAAAATTGGGTTTGTTTGTTCAGCACTGGCATCATGTAGTGAATGCTTTTATTTGCAGAGATTTACATCCATTTTGCAGAGACACTTTTTTGTTGAAAATCTGAATGGAATGTCACCAATCAGACAGCAATCTGTTCAGTCAAGTGCAAATATGCAAATAAGCACTCATATTAAAATTCTGGCTGATGCAATATGGTGATAACCAATCATCTGACACTATCCACCTTATTTTTCCTGTAAGAGTAGGCACGGTCATTTGCAAATTTTATGGGTCTCTGGTCACATCCATGCCAAGCTATTTTTAGCTGTACAAAACAGCTCATTTTGCTGCTTGATATTGCAAATTGGTGTGTCTTAGCATATTATTTTAATAGATTATCTTAATTGTGAACAGACTGGTATGTAGTGCAAAGAGTTTTACCATTTACTGCATGTTGTTTTCTTCTTGTTATTTCCCTATAGCGGCTAATAAACCGAAAGACTCACCCATAGGCTTACTTTCTGTTATAGAAGATTTCTACTTAACATAAATGCTGTTCTTTATAATTAAATAATTGTGAAAATACATACACACACACACACACACACATACATACATATATATATAATACTTCTGAAAATTCAGCTTCATGACAGGAATAAGCTACATTTTAAAACATTAGAATAGAAAAGTGTTATTTAAAAATGTTATTTCACAACGTTACTTTTTCAACGATATTTTTTGTTTTGAAAGATGGTCCACATTTTATACTTTGTCTAAATTAATTAAAATAAAACGCTAAAGCTAAAATCAATCATTTTAAATGCATTTTAAAAGGCATCACAACTATAATGTAAAGTACTGAAACATTGATTTTCAGTCTGAGATTTGATCAACGTGACATTTAACCATGTTTTAAAATGACAGCAAAGATAAATGTAAGAAAATGTTAAATTAATGTACAATTAAACATACACTACCAGTCAAAAGTTTTTGAACAGTAAGATTTTTATTTTTTTAAAGTCACCAAGCCAGCATTTATTTGATCCACATCAAAAACAGTAAAATTTTGAAATATTTTAAACTAACTAAACTAAATAGCTATTTAAAATTACAGTTTTCTATTTGAATATATTTTCAAATGCAATTTATTCCTGTGATTTTAAAGCTGAATTTTTAGCATCATTACTCCAGTCTCATGATCCTTCAGAAATCATGCTGCTCAAAAACATTTTTATAAAGTTGAAAATAGCTGAGAAAATTTTTTTCAGGTTTCTTTGGTGAACAGAAAAAAGTTCAAAAGAACAGCATTTATACTGACTCCAAGCTTTTGAATGGTAGTGTATAATGTTGCAAAAGCTTTTTATTTCAGATAAATGCTGATCTTTGGATCTTTCAACTGTTCAACTGTTTTAAATATTGATAATAACAATTAAAAATGTTTCTTGAACAGCAAATCAGCATGATTTCTGAAAAATCATGTGACACTGAAGACTGGAGTAATGATGCTGAAAATTTAGCTTTGATCACAGGAATAAATTAGATTTTTAAATATTTTCGAATAGAAAGCATTCATTTTAAATAGTAAACATTTAAAAATTGTAGTTTTTGCTGTACTTTGGATCAAATAAATGCAGGCTTGGTGAGCAGAAGAGACTTCTTAAAAAAACTCTTTTGACTGGTAGTCTAATACTGGCTGATAGCATAGTTTATATTTTATATACTCCAGTCATTTTCAATTTTCCATCATCTCTGCTTCTGCATTGTGACTCCAGCAGACACTTCTGTGATGCTGAAGCAGAGGATGTTGGGAGAGCTGCCCACAGATATGCAGCGGGAGACTGAGAGGGATTTGTGGGATACAGATGACAGATTAATCCTCTCGAGTAAAAGGGAGAAACGGGAAGAGTTATGAAACATCACAAATATCTCAGGTAAGAAGGGAGCAGCGAGGCTCCTTTTTCCTTTAATCTCTCATGAAAGTGATTTGTATTTCAATAATGCTCCCTTAAAGCGATTTTTCAGCGCACTAGCTATAAAGTCCACAAAGAAGCAGAAAAGTGTCTCATGATTACTCAACCTAAGAAAGCAGAAATAGTTTTTTTTTCTTTTCCCCTAGCCAGTCTACGACCTAAAATAATCACGCAAGAAAATTCCTCCAGTCCATTAGTCTTTAGAAACAGTCATGCGTCCCCATAATGGTAGCGGATGTCATAACTTTCAGGGATCGCACTGAAGTAACTGGGCCTGGATTCAGTATAGCTTTCCAGCGCTTTTCTCTCTCACTGCCATTTATCTTGACATGTTAATGGGCGGTTTTGAATTACGACCTTATCTCTGGGACGTCGGAGAGAAACGGAGAGTATGCACACAACCCTCTCAGACTCACAGACCTTTCCAATTTATATACCTTTGATTTCATCTAACTGCCCAGATTCATCCAAAGCTCTTTTGAGACGGCCAGCCAGCCAGTGGCGTCTACTGAATGTGTCTCCAAGGATTATCTCTTATGTTCTCTCCTCCATTTTAAAGCAGTCTGCTGTTTTGTTAGTCATGGTACTTTTTTAACAGGCAGACACCCTGTAAATGGAAGGCTATGTTCACTCATGCGGCGTACGGAAACGTCGCTTTGTAACCTCAGACATGACGACGACTGTGTGAGGCCCTTTTGCTAAGATTACCCCAAAGAAAAGGTCCACTGTCCATCTATCCACATACTCATCACACTGTGAATGAACTGGCTTGTCTTCTGCATGGTTAGCAAAGACCAAACATCAAAACCTCTGGGTTTCTAAATCTCGCTCTGGTTTTGTTAAGTACATACAATTCTTGTAAACATGCGCCCACTGCCAAAATGCTGACAAACATCATCTGAAAGTTTCAAAAGAATATTAAAACCTTTCCAAATAAAAATGCATTAAAGGAAACTTTCTGGTCCACTGGTTAAAGTGGAAAAAAAGAGATATATATGTATGACCACTGTCAACTTACAAAATAAAGAACTGCTCAATATTGATTAAATACTGCCACCTAGCCAAGCACTGTGGTACTACAGCTGATCAGCAGCCTGAGGAGAAAAGAGAAGCTTAAGTTAGTCTTACTAGTATTATTGTTAACTAAAACAACATCTAATACTATTTAAAAATGTATTCGCTGAAATAAAACAGAAACAAGATCAAATATAAATATAAGATGAAAAACAAAAACTTAGCTGAGAAATGCTGCATTGGCAGCATATATGTTTAATAACTAATTACTAAACACAAACACTGAAATAGCAAAAAAAAAAAAAAAAAGGCCAAAGCACAATGAAATTCTTAAATCTTAAATATATATCTAATTTAAAATATAAATAATATTACAATAGTATATAATACTTAAAAAAAAAAATTAAAAATTAAAAACTATCATAAGGAAGCAGATTTCATATACTAACTACAGAATCTGTGTTGTAGTCATCATCAAGATCAGTGTTTTCTGGGTCATGATGAGGACTTTAAATCACAATGTCATTATACCAGCTTTCATGGTCAAATAGTTTATTTCATTTTTTGGTTGCCACAGTTTAACAAGAAATGTTTTTTTATTCAAATGCAAACATATAAAATCTAGCAATACCAAGGAGAAAGTAAAGAAAAAGATGCCTAGGAAAAAACTTTAGTGCATGAACACACTCAATTGCCAGAACACTTTTAAAGGATGAGGTCATAAGCGTAAATGGACTTCACAGGACAAATGAATGAAGATGCCTCTTCACAGCTTTTCATTATGAGGTGTCCATCTGAGAGGATTCTGAAGAAACAGAGAGAGGAAGATGCTGTAAATCAGTTTTAAACCCTAGTAAATTTAATAAGCAATATCACACTCTCAACCGTGCTTTTGCACAGAGCAGTAATATGGTTGAAGGAATGAGGCTGAAATTCAGCACAACAGCAAGATTGCATGTGTAGTAACGTTTTTATATAACAGCTCTACGAACGTAAAAATGTCACATAATAATAGTATATATAAAGTTGATTTAAAGTACCTTACATTTTAGATATACAATTGCAATTTGTTTTTTTGTGGCTCCGCAAATAAAAGTAGTTCCAAAACAATGTCATGGTATGTCACGACCGCCACAAAGGGGTCATGTACACACTGCAAGTTTCAGGAGTGACAAGAATTTAGCCGTCTGGTATCTGCCATTTTTTGGCCGTCGATTTTAGCTAAACTACCGCTGATAGACATGTAGCGTTTTGCTTATGCTCAGGAGGCTGGTTTAGAGAGTGCTGTCTTGCTGTGTTGCCATGTCCTCATATTTATAAGTGGTTTTGGGCATGTTGTTTGATGTTAGCTTATAAAGCTAGGCACTTTGGCCATGTACACACTGCAGTTAAATTCATTGTCAGTTCACCTTTTACTCTTTAATCAAATTCTGTACACACATAATTCATTAAAATACAGGAGTGACAACCGCATTAACTCCTGAAAAATACATGTAGTGAAAACCGCATTTACAGAAAGTCTATGCAGTCTGTACGGAACGGAACTGAACAACTAGTTGTTAATGGTGTATTCAAACGCACATCAAAAATGTCTCTTCTTCTGTATGCGAGATGCAAGAAAATAACATTAAAAGAAGTCTTTACCTTAGCGCATTTTGACACGGGGCTAGCTGCGCTCATGAGCCCTGCGGTAAAGTGTCAGTGTTGCCAGATCTTCTATATATATATCCTGAAACTTGCAGTGTGTACGTGGCCTTTATGGAGTTAATAAAGTGGTCTGTTTTTTATTGGTGTTACATAAAGCATTTGCGTGTTTTAGTGTTTGTGATTGTTCTTGTTTGGTTTTTTTTTTGCTATGAAGATCTGGCAACACTGACACTTAACCGCAGGGCTTGTGAGTGCAACTAGGCCCATGTCAAAATGTGCTGAGGTTAGGACTTCTTTCACTTATTTTCTTACATCTCGCATACAGATGAAGACACATTTCTGAAATACGTCATTAGCTAGTTGTTCAATTCAGTTCAGTTCTGTGTACACTGCGTGGAATTTCTGTAAATGCGGTTGTTGCTACCTGTATTTTTCACTACCTGCAGTTTTCAGGAGTTAATATGGTTGTCGAATGTGGTTGTCGCTTCCATATTTTGGTGAATTATGTGTGCACAGAACATGATTAAGGAGCAAAAGGTGAACTGACAACCAAATTTAGCTGCAGTGTGTACATGGCCATGCAGACAAGTGTCAAAAAAAGCCCCAGCGCTGTTGGACTATATATCAGCTGTCTTTGAACACTGCTTGTCCAATTAAATAAGACCATAACTAAGAGTCACATAATGTACTTTTTGTATAATGTACAGCTCTAAAAATACCATTAACATGTGCTTGCTGGATAAAAAAAAAAGACATTGTAAAGATATGGCATATGGGCATGACATATGGACCCCCAGGAATCAGAGTCATGAAAAGCAGAGATGAATCTCACGTGTTTCATTGAAGAGGAAGGAGTCCTGATACTCTTTCATGTACTGTGAGGATCTGGACTCATCCAGGAAGAGAGAATAGACTCTCTTAATGTCCTCCACTTGGACTTCAGTGCCCTGTGAGAAATGAAGAACCACAGTCAGACTAAAAAATGCTTGTTCAACAGTTTCTTTATTTTATTTGCTTACAGCACTTGCTATATGTATGTGTTGGCATTACCCGACGTTTACGGCACACCAGGCCTGCAGTACTGATGAGCTGGATGGCATAACGGAGTGAAGTCTCCTGTCCGATACGAGTTAAAACTGTGTGTGCCTCCTCACTGAGCTCGACATCTTCCTCCTCACAGCTAAAACAAAAATACACATGAAAGACAAGTGATAAAAATAAATAAATAAATAAATAAATAAATAAATAAACAAACCTCACTAAACTGCATATTATTTTAATATTAAAAAAATCTCACCGAATCTTCAGGATCTGTCTCGTCTCTTTTTCAGTGTAAGGAGACGTTGCAATGATAAGCAGACGGTCAAGCATGTCAATGGGAATACCATGAGGACTCTGGTAATTGGTGCCTCTAATACTGTAAAAATGAAACAACAGTGGATGAGGGGAAATGATCCACATTTTCACAATGCATAACAGCTGTTGATGTTGTGTTTGTGTGTATACCGGGTGATGCCTCGGTTAGTGGCCATGATGAGTACAGGTGATAGATCACTCTCAAGAGCTCGATTCAGGAATGAAAAGCATTCTATGTCCAACATGTGGACCTCATCTATGAAAAGAACCTGCAACCAAAAAAAAAAATTTTTTTTTAAATTAACACTTCCATTGCAGACATAAATACTCCCATTTTCATGATTTTTCTACAGCGTGACAAAGTTATTTGCAAAAAACAAGATGCAAAGAAGATGGTAATAAGAGTTAAAGGGAAATTCACCCAAAAAAATGAATATTCTGTCACCCTCATGTCATACCAAACCAATAAGACCTTCATTCATCTTCAAAACATAAATTAGAGCTTTTTGACCCTGCATAGATAGCAAAGCAACTACCACATTCAAGGCCTAGAAATATACTAAGGACAATGTTAAAATAGTCCATGTGACATCAGTGGATCAACTGTAATGTCATGAAGCTAAAAGAATAATTTTTGTATGCAAAGAAAACAAAAATAACAACTTTGTTCAACAATTTTTTCTTTTCTTGACAGTACTTGTCACCATGCTCTCGTGAATAAGCGTCTAAGACTGACACTGAAGAGAAGACACAGAGCACAAAAAGTATTCTTGTAGCTTCATAAAATTAAGGTTGAACCACTGGTGTCATATTGACTATTTTATCGATGTCCTTACTACCTTTCTGGGCATTTAATGACGTAGTTGCGTTGCTGTCTATGCAGGGTCAGAAAGCTCTTAGATTTCATCAAAAATATCTTAATTTGTGTTCCCAAAGATGAACGAAGGTCTTACGGGTTTGGTACGACATGAGGGTTTTGACGACATTTTTGGGCGAAATAACCCTTTAATAATGTAGGGTATAATAATCTATGATGTAGGTGGAATACCCAAAAAATATGTTTTTTTTTCCTTAGTTACAACATCCCAATTGTCAGTTTAAAATCTTGTGGCATCATAGCCTCAGAAAAGCTTTTTTTCAGATGATCCTTTGTAAAAAATTTTACCCATCAAAAATTGTTAACATTTAATGAGCGAACAATTTGTCAAAGAGTCATGCAAAGTATTAATTGTATGTTACTAGGAATTTCTTTTTTTTTTTTTTTTTTACCTTTGGAAAGAATACAGATGTAGTATGGATGCATTGAATGCATAAAATTTAATTTTAAATTAAATGTTTCTCATTTTTTTTAAATTAATGTTTATATATATTTTTAAATCAACTCTCTAATTAGTTAGTTAGTTATTTTTGTATAAAAACTTTTAGGCAATTCTAAAGTCACTGCACTTTTACTTTTTCTTAAAAACAATAATCAATGGATGGAAGTTTTCAAAAGAAAAAAGCCCTGAAGGAAAAAGTCCACTCCCCGTTTGTGGGCTGGTTCCTCTTGTTTCAACACTGTAAAGGTCTTATTTGACTGGTCTGCTTACCCCAGGAATGATCTCAGCTTTGCCTTCCTCTCTCCACTCTGACACTTTAGCATTGATCTGTTCTCGAACTTCTGACTTAATCTCTCCTGTGTCACCTGCAGAACAGACAATCTGTCATTAATTACAGCAAACGCAAACATCTATGAAGATTTATTTTCATGTTGAAAAAGGAATCAAGGATTACTTTCACTGAGCATGTCATTATCTACTAAGCTGACAAGAGCATGACAAACCTGAAAATAAGGCCAGGAATCCCTGAGTGCGGCTGTTGATGACATCAATTTCGTGGAGGGAGACAGTGTGAACAACCTCCTTCCGTTTCTGCAGTTCTCCCTCTGGACACTGCACAAACTGTGTCTGAAATAAACAGCAAAAACAGTATATATTAAAAACAACACTCTTAGGGAAAACTTGTCATAGATTGATGGATTCATTTCACAGGCAAAAAGAGATTGTGTACCTGTGCCCCCATGGCATCGTAATCTCTTGCTCGAGTAAACGACCGCCCCAGCTTGCTAATCTTTCCTGTGGCTTTATCAATGGTGATCACATCTCTGCAGAATATGAAATATGATCAAATTTGTCATTCTTTAATGATTTAAGCACTGGAAAAGCTAAAACAAAACCTTTTTATGACTTACATGCACTCTCTGACTACATATACACACACACACTCTCTCTGTATTGTACATACACATACACACAAACTTACCATAAAGCAAAAACTTCACGCATATGAATGTATAATAAGATGAATCTTTTCTCAACATTATGTGTTGAAAATTAATAATAAAAACAGTGATAAGACAACTCAAGGGCTCATTACTAGAGTTCAGATCTCATCCAAGTTCATCTAATGTTGTTACAGACACGATTTACACATTTTGTTGAAGAAGCTGGATGGCAGCCCAGTCTGATCAAATTGTTTTTACAGAAAAGTATATCACAAATTTTAGATTTAAAATCTACCCACCCAGCTTGTACTCTCTCTTTACTGAGGCTCTCAATCATCTTGGTCCCCAGATCATAGACGGTTTCCATCTCTGTCGTCTTCAGCGTGAGCTTCCCCACTTTTGCACCCTTAATACAAATACAGAAAGGAGAGAAAATGACTCATGTCTGATTGAGTTCACTTAGGGACATCTCCTAGCTTCATACTGAGCACTATTTTGGGACATGAGTCCTGCATTCAACTTATTAGCGTAGCTGAAAACTCATTTCTCACTTTTATAATAACAAAAAGTTAATTTCCTACTGAAGAATGATAAATATCTTTAATAATGCTTTCCAGCCAAATAGATTTATTGAATTAAAATGCGTTTAGGAAAGTGTGCTGTGTGATGAAATTCAAATGTTAAAATAACTATGAAATCAAAACTGACAATTCTTATTTTAATGGAATATTAGTTTTTATTATTAATTAAATATCCACATACATCAATATTCTTAAAAAAAAAAAAAAAAGCCATGTTTAACCTGTAAGTTAGAGTTGCCATGTGAGATGACGTAATGTTAGTCTGTATTATTTTGTGTTTAAAAAAAATAATAATAATTTATTAAAGGGGTCATAAACTGGCTTTGTGTTTTATTTTGTACCGTTTGCTGATTTCCACTTATAACACCTAAAAAACTCAGTACATATCAAACGATCTGTAAGAATAGACAAAGCAATATTGATCATGTAATAAAAACAATAACACTTTTGCTACAACATCGTTGCCGGATCCAATATAGTCAGAGCTGCATCGTCTTTTATTTTCAATCTTTTTGAAAATCCCGTGTTGAATTGTGTTGCTCTGCTTACTGACGTAACCTCAGTTCCCTGAGATAAGGTACCAAGCGCTGCGTCACTGACACTATGCGTAATTGTAAACTAATCCACAGTAAAATTAAGTAGAAAAAGGATCAAATTCTTACTGATGTGGTCTAGAGCTTCATTAAAAAAAACGTTCATCCACTCTTTCCTAATGTTGGGATCATAAAGAAGGCAATGCAAAAGACACTGGCACTACAGAGCATCCAGTTGTTTTTAGAGCCATCTTTGTTTTTCAGTTTCTGCGTAGACCTGTGTTCGCCTCTCCAGTAAAGTTATTCTTTGCACAAATCGGTGGGCGGGGCTAAACAGGCAGAGTTGTCAATTTTCTTCTGCAGAGGCGGCGCTTATCTACCCATTACATCATACATATGTGACCCTGGACCACAAAACCAGTCTTAAGAAGCACAGGTATACTTGTAGCAATAGCCAACAATATATTGTATGGGTAAAAATGAACAGATTTTTCTTTTATGCCAAAAATCATTAGGATATTAAGTAAAGATCATGTTCCAAGAAGATATTTTGTACAATTTGATTAGTAATATGTATTGCTAAAAACTTCATTTGGACAACTTTAAAGGCGTTTTCCTCAATATTTTGATTTTCTTGCACCCTCAGATTCCAGTTTTTTTAAAATAGTTGTATCTCTGCCAAATATTGCCCTATCCTGACAAATCATATGTCAATGGAAGGCTTATTTATTCAGCTTTGAAGATGTATAAAACTCAAAAAAATGGACCCTTACGACTGGTTTTGTGATCCACATATGAACATTTCAAAATCTGCCATTTTGGCAGACTGCCTTCAATATAAGCTGTTTTTTAGACTAATGACAAAGTTTTGAGTTTTGAAACGTACAGGATGTTTTTAATAGTACAACGGCCTCTTTTATTACAAAAGATCAAGGCAATTTTGCTTTCTCAGTTCATGATCCCTTTAAAGTGAAATTATTTTAGGCAGATGATGAGTCTGGTGCCGTAAGTTCAAAGGTAACAAAACAGAGAAGTTAATTCAGTGAATCTGGTCTATGGAGAGAGAAGAGCAGAAACTCACAGTTCCCGTAGCAGGTCTGTCGATCTGAATCTCTACCACCTCTCCTTCAATGATCTCAGTCTCCTCTCTGCCAGACAACAAACACAGAACATGAGCAGCCATGCTACAATTTATGAAATATTAAATTAACTATACCCTAGAACTACACAAAAAAATGATCAAATGTATAATGAATTCATAAAATGGGAAATAAAGTGTGGGTAAGTAAACCAGTAAACAATTCTGTAAAATCCATAATTAGTAAATCTCCAGCTAAAGACAGCCCTTTGACCCCCTTTTTTTCCCACAGGTCATAATGTCAAAGAGACAACAAACATATTCATATTTTTTTGTAAGTTATTCTTTGTTCTTAATCCAAGATTTCACGCTGCTTTCATGAGCCTCACTCACTTGATCCTGACTCCTATGGCTTTGCGGAAGGCCTGGCTCAGAGCTTCAGTCTTGCTCATCTCCAGAGAGAAAATCTCACTCCCAGCCAGAGCAGTGAAAGGTGTGTCAGGGCCAAGAGACTGTGCAATACCTGTACAATAAACACAACTCACTGCTTATTTTACAATGACAATGCAATATAACAATAGCAACTATTTAATAGAACTATTTTTTATATACACTGTTGATGGTAGTTAGCTCAATCTCAACTTGTCAAGTGCAGTTTATTAAATGTTGTAAATTAATTCTATGCTTCATGTTATGATTAATATATGCAAAAACTCACCCATAGCAATAGCTGTCTTGCCCGTCCCAGGTTGGCCAGCAATGAGGACCGCACGTCCAGCAATCTGACCGTCTTTGATCATTTCAAGGATCAGCCCGGCTGCCCTTCGAGATGCCAGCTGACCCACCATCCCCTGAGACACCTGACGAGACAGAGGTTCATCATTTGTATGGTGTTTTGTTCTAAACATACAGTTAGCAATATTTAAGCCAAAGACAAGTGTGTTGTCACTGGTAAATCATTCATAAACATTGAACATTACCTGGCGTGGCTCCAAGGCATCATCTAATCCCAGGCCACGAATGTGAGAGTGTGCTCCTGTGAGAAGTCAAAATTTGTCATTTTATCAGCATCTTTACTTGTTCTTGCATATTCATTCTCTAAATAAATTGAGCTGTCTTGATTAAAACTTATTCTGGTGGCAAAAATAAATAAACAGATAGACACAGACAGACAGACAGATAGATAGTTTTTATTGTAATTATGGGTTATTTAGTTTCTCACCAATCCTCTCAATTCGAGTGATGTCTCGAACCTCTGGAACCTTCGTGGCTGCCACCTTTCATAAAATTTTAAAAGATAAATGTAATCCAAGTGTAAAGTTATTTACAAAGTAAGTGTGGAAAATTTAATATTAAGCTGCGTTTTAATGCTTATTTGTCATCTTTACGTAATATGATCAGTAAACAGCCGTTATGCGCGTGCGTTGCCATAGTGACACACTAGAGCAACACAGTTTCCAGCTAGCTGAACTTTTAGCAATGCCGCAAAAATATGTATAATTGTAAAATGCGGGACCGTAATTTTACCACAGTAATGACAATTTGCAGCAAATGCGCTAATAATGCAGTTTACATAGGGTAGTTTCATACTTCCAATAAAAATAGTGGCATGCATGCTAAGCATCATAAACACAAGCTATGGTTGCAGGCTAGTTAAAGAGCCATTTCTAGGAAGACTTTCAATTTCTGAATATCTGGATAAAAGCCAGTTTCATGAATGCACCTCAAAATTTCAAAGTTCTGAAGTAATATTTAACTACCGTTGTAATAAACTGAAGCACATGTGCTAAAAGCGGCAAGCTCACAGACGTGTTTAACGTTACTCACAAAACATTTCAAGGTTCTACAGAAAGCACACAATACTGGCAAACACATATATAATAATGTATACAACCTGTGAGCATCGTATATTTGTCAATAATCCTGAAACAAAACGCTGAATATCAGACTTACCTGCGCTGCCATGTTCTCTCTCGTAAGGCGGTTGTATCTGAATGGGTGCGCAGTGGAAACCTGTCCGGGTGGAACACGTGACCTCAATCCTGAGTTCTGGGTTAAAACTTTGTTTAAATGTGCGATTTGCTATGAATTTTGCAGATTTAAATTTGTCATCGATGTAAAATTGGCTTGTTATAACCCTAGTCTTGGAACCATCAGTGAGAATGGGTTGAAAATAAAACACTAGTCAATAATGTTTTGACTTGTATGCTTGCATGGTTGTAGTTTTACATTCTTTAGCAGAAAAGTTTATTAATTTATGACGGTCTATATTACAACTGTATAATTTCTAGCTATTATTTCATATTTCGTTTTAAGCACAAAACTACTTTTAAAACGTAATATTTGATGAAAAACAAATGCGTGGATGCGGATACACCATACACTGGATGCGGCGCGGCGGAGAAGGGTCTGGCTGCAGACATGCACCTGCTAGTGATGGGTCGTTCTTGAACGATTCGTTCATTTTGAACGAATCTTTAATGTGACTCGGGACGAACGAGTCGTCTCGGGGAGTGATTCGTTTTAAGAGTCGTTCGTTCACCTTTTGAGGCTGTCACGTGATGAACGAACGACTCGAGACTCGCAGAGTACAGTTCACCTCTCGCAAATGAAGCGGACAAGGAGGTGGGCTAAACTATGTCAGTGACACCTGACTTTATTACAAATAACGCATATTTCATTCAAAATATTACTTTGAAAAAAAAAATAAGAGAAAAAAATATATAAACACAGACCAATAAGTTGCACTTTTTTAAAATTTATTTAATTGTGTGAAATTGCTAATAAAAGTAGGTAATAAAAAACGATTATGATGTGGAGGTGAATTGGTTTAGTCTTGACTTCTGGTCGTGA
>JAHKKF010531843.1:0-18970 GCA_019740295.1 Labeo calbasu | reverse complement strand
AAAAAAAATGTATCAAGTTCTCCACAAAATATTCAAACATCACAACTGTTTTCAAAATTGATAAGAAATGTTTCTTGAACAGCAAATCAGCATATTAGGTGGATCACATGAAACTGAAGTAATGGCTGTTAAAAATTTAGCTTTGCCATAACAGGAATAAATTACATTTAAATAAAAGACAATACTGTATTTTTGATCAAATAAACTCAGCATTCGTGAGCATAAGACACTTCCGCCAACCTCAAATTTTAAATAGTAATATACCTGTTCAGCTGCAAAAAAAAAAAAACTAAAAAACTAAAGTGCAGGGCTAAGTTGGATTTTTTTTTCCTAAAGAAAAAAAATGTGTTTTCCAAAGCTAAGTTGCTCTGGGGGACTTTCAGGTTGTACTGTTTACTGCTATTGTCTTCCACGTGGAAATTTACTGGAACAAATAAAAAAATCACAAGTCTACAGTGGAGAATAAAAAAAAACATTAATTAAAAAACAATCTATAATTTCAAGGTCACTGCTTAGTCCTACAGTATGTGTATATTATCCTAACAGGAGTAGAAAGGCAGTGTTTAAAGCATATTTCCTAAATTAATTGTATTCTGAAGCACAGTATAAAAAAACTTAAATGACATATTTGAAAAATACACTTGTTAATCTGGCACCTGGTGCTAATTTCCTTAATTATATGACAAACCCTATTTAACTGGCAGCATTGCTCCCATTTTCACTGAGATTGCAAAATGGGCTGCTCTACGAAAAAAGTAACCCAGATGAAGGCCAAAGGGATGACGCTTTCAACCATTAAAAGAGAAGTTGGTTATTCCAAATCTGTAATTTCTTGAATATTGCAGTTTTACAATGACACTAATTCATTCAAGTCCCCCAAAAAGCCTGGTCGTCCACGTAAAACAAATGCACAAGAATACAGGATAATGCAGAGACTCTCAATGGCGAATCGGTTCAGCACTGCAGCTGGAATAGCTCAACAGTTCAGTGCTGAATAGAGTAAGGACTGGTCTCTGCATTTTTAAAAGGAGTCAGACTGAAAGACACTCTGCAGTGACCAAGCCTCACCTTTGCTGAGGAACATGTTGTGTGGACAGAGGAGACCTGGTCCAAAGTTCACTTTAGTGATGACAGCAAGTTTAATTTATTTAAGACTGATGGAAAACATTGTGTTCGACATCAAACTGAGGAAAGACTGAAGCCAGGTGCGTAAAGAAGTCAGTGAAAGGTGGAGATGGAAGTGTCATGGTTCGCAGGATGTTTTCTTCAGCAGGAGTTGGGCCTCTTACACAGTTACATGGCAGGGTAAATGCATCCTGTGAGCATCCCCCAATCAGCCTGCAATTTTAATGCTAGACAATGCCCCCGTCACACTGCAAAACAAGTAAAGCGGTTCCTTGAAGCTAAGAAAATTATCTTGATCTAAACTCTATTGAAAATCACTGGATTTCTCCTTTAACAATATTTTAGAAAAAAATCAAGTGTTTATAGTGGCAAGCCACATGATTTAAAATATTCTGCATTTTATCTGTGTTTCAAGAAAAGCCCAAAGTTTAATACTTTAGGGTCAAAGATTTGTTCAAAACCTCTTGCAAACACCTGATTATCATATAAAGCACCCACCTAAACCACATCTGATAAGTGTGATAATGTAGCATATGAAACTAAGTCTGTTTTTCTGTTTATTGGAGTGTGAGATGAAAACACATCTTGTTTTTTTCTCTCTCTCTTTTGCTCCCTTGAATGCAAATGGGCCAGATTGAACCCTGGGGCTTTAGTGTCCCCTGCTGCAGACAGAGAGGTGGGAGGGGAGTATTTCTTTTAAGAAATTTTAAAAATCATCATTATTGCTGATTTAAAAAAGTTAAACACAACTCAAAATATCCCAAAAGTCAGAGTATGCGTTCTAGGAGTTACCGTGAGGCCAGGGGGTCGCGTCAATCAAAAAGCAAGGAGGAAGTAATTCAGGGCAAGAGATGGTGAGATGAAGCGAAAGATTCCATCTTTCCCTGGAGCGAGTGAGACGGAGACACAGATGTCAGTGAACACAAAGTCCCAAGAGACTGTGTTGGGGCAGAAGCTCCACTATCCAACATCTCACACACAGTCACACGGAGTGGAATGAAGTTTTTACTCCTTTAATTGCGCCCATATATAGTGACATAATGCACATAAGTGCCCGAACACCCCGCATAGCTGCTCTGAGACCGAAGGAACGCAAGCAACCAGATGGGACTTCACAAAGGTCCTGTTTGAACAGGAAACATTTCGTCTACTTCTAACCAGCCTGCATCCATTATGTAGGTCACACATATGTCTTGCATCTGCATGGAAACAAGTCAATAGATGTGGAAAAAGTTTAAATTATGGACAGATAAGAGTACAGCCACTTCAGATTGACTGCATTGTCCATCAAAGCTCACCGCATGTGACTGTCCTTCAGAAAATAAGCAAGATAAGCAGTTCTGTAGCCGGGACATCAGTTACAAAGGATTCAGAGGAGCGGCATGTTTTGACTCATGAATATTTGGCTCACAGTTGACATTCAGAATGCGACTGGTGTTTTTTGGATTGAAGCAACAATGCAATTATATTTGTGAATAGAATTTTTTTTCAGTTGTATTCCTGTGAAGAAATACCTTTTTAGTGTAATCTCAAAAAGTTAAAACAGGTTGTTTTAACATTACTTGTGTTTTGTTGTCATTTTATATCTTTTCATTAATTTGAAAGCAAAACAAATTGTTCAGTACGTTTGTATATAACTATTTAGAGCAATTTAATAATTTTTACAGTTAGAATTTTTACTAAAAAGCCATTTATAAGCCAATAAAACCACTTGTATTGTTTATTTGTTTTTGTTTTTTTCTTTTTTTGACAATATCTATGTTTTTCTTCCCTTACGAGTGGACACGGCCATTTGTAAATTTTATGGGTCTGGCTTCTAGTGTCATCCGCATCCAGCTATTTTTTGCTGTACAAAACAGCTGGTTTTGCTGCTTGATATTGCAAAGTGGTGTGTCTTACCATATTATTTTAATGTATTATCTTCATTATGAGCACATGGGTTTGTAGTGCAAACAGTTTTACTGTTTACTGCATGTTGTTATTCTTCTCATTATTTCCCTATCTACCTTTTTCTTCTGTGCAGAAGTAAGCCTATGGGTGAGACTTCTGGTTCATTATCCATGACTAAAACGAGATGAAGATGAGACGACAATAAGGTCAATAAACTAAAACTGTATCAACATGCAATTTTGTTGACAAAAAGGAGACCAAAATGTATTCAAAAAATAAGAACAAAATCAACTGATTTTTCATCAAAAAACGGAGACAGTATTATTGTGGACTGCTGTACACGCCTTCACATGTATGGTTGCCAGATAACAAGAGTTTAAATACTCGAATCATAGCTTTTCTGTTACAAGGATACATTTTCTGCCTGGTGCTTTGCAATTTTTTGCAATCTGGCAACCATGCGCACGAGCTCGCTCTTCATTGAGGAAGCGTCGCCGCAGATGATCTGAAAACACCAACAAACAAGCTGGAATTTAGGGATCTAAATGAAAGTGTCACTCAGCCATTTTGTCTTTTGTCATGAGATGTCAACTATATTGTTTGCGATTGTGGTTGCTGAATAAATGCTCTTACTCAACTAAGCCTCAACACAGGCTATTGCAATTTGGAATTACTATTAGGAATTTCACTGTTTTAATATTTTTTGTTTGTCTTACCAGTTTTCAAAATATAGACAGAGAGCGTGCATGTCTTTGATATTAATTTATATAATAAATAGCCTATAATAAATCAGTACATTAGATGAAGTAACACAAACCATGTGAGTGAGTCGACATTCTGTTGCTTTGTGCTTACCGGTGAAAGTGCAATACCTGAAATGTAAAAGTAAATTTCCCAAATGACAACAATCATTGCGATTATAATTTTGAGCAAAAAAAAAAAAAAAATTAAATAATTATAATTAAATATATTTTTTTATCAGTTTAATCATTGTGCAGCATGACAAAAATGGGATGAAGATTTCATGGACTAAAACTGGACTAAAATACTTTAGAATGCTGAGACTTTTAGTCAGCTAAAACTTGACTAAAACAAAATAGGATAAGGTTGACTAAATATGATAAAAACTAACAAGGACATTTAACACAGGTTAACAAAGAGTCAAAAATTTTCATATGCGTTCTTTTTTTCGTATTTGTCATCCCTTCCTATCAAAATGCTTGCTACGGATGTGAAAACGCAGAAAATCGAACCTGATCCGAACTTTTTTTATGCTGGACAAAAGTTTTGGAGGCAGTGTGTAAACGTGATTGACAACGTGAGGTATTTATTTTTTAACGTGTAAAAATTTTGGACGAGAATTTCGGACTAAGACTAAGACTAAAACTGAAAATAGCTGACCTAATTAACACTAAAGAATAACAAAGTGCAATAAAACTGTTTGCACCACAGTGTGTTCATAATTAAGTTAATACATTAAAATAATATGTTAAGACACACTAATTTGCAATATCAAGCAGCAAAATACGTTTTTTTGTACAGCTAAAAATAGCAGGACACAGATGAGACCGGAAGCTGCACCCATAAAATTTACAAATGGCCACGCTGCCCATTCTTACAGGAAGAAAAAGGTGGAGCTAATGAACCCCCTGCATACTTCTGCATTAAAGAAAAAAAATAAAATTTCAAAATTATATTCTCATATCAATGTCAATAAACACCTTGTTTCCTATTGTGACAGCTGATAACTTACCTCATATGTATCTGCTATTGGGGCATGTTATCACTGTTTAATGAACAGTAATGGAAATGTTCAAGAACATTTTTATACTCAAGGCTTTAACTATGTGAAATATTCACTGATGTAAAAAACCCCGTTTCCACTAATGAAAAGAAAACTGCCTGTAGAGGCTGAATACAGATAGAAAATGCTCATGCTGTCAATGTCATGTTTTCCTGTCACTGTATTCAATTCACCTGCGCACAAGTCACGTCACACCGTCATTAATATTTTGACGTCCTTTTATTCTTCAATGGTTTCTCGAGACAGTTTGACGTAACTTTCATCCTGAGAGAGAGAGGGAGAGAAAGAGCGCGCGAGAGAGAGATTCACTTGTTAATGCTGAATTTTGGTGGCAGCGCGCTCAATGGGGTCACGAGGGACCGAACAAAAAGTCCTTCACTCAGCTTTCACCGGAGAGATTCCCACCTGGCCGACGACACGTATAAATAGATTCAGCCTTTTTACTGAGATATCTGACTGAACTGTAGAACTTAACAAGTTTGTGGAGGTCAAAATGAGCTCCTCGCTTCCAAAAAGCGAATCCACCACATCCCTAATCAAAACGAACCGGAGAGTCCGCACGGACCCCGCGAGCCACCGCAACGGGCACCGGCACACGGGAGGCGGCGGCGGCGGCGAGGACTCGTGCTGGACCGATGAGTGCGATGCCACCGCCCGGAGACCCCTGTGCCAACCGAAACACGGACGGAAAGCGGAGAAGGTCCAGAATCATCGCGGTCAGGATGGTTATTATCAGGAGGATGGACCGGAACACCGCAAACCGTCACGGCACCACCACCACCATCACACCATTGACCCTCCGGTCCAACTCCACGGGAATCCCCGCACCAGCCGAACTCCCTCGCCGACTTCATCCCTTTCCAAGCGCTCGGAAGAAGCCGCGCTGTTCTTTGAAACGAAGGACAAGCATCAGACGGGCTCGAATCAAAACCTCACCTCCAGTCCACCTCCAGCGCTTCAGCCCGGCACAAGGTGCACCCCCGGGAGAGCGAGCGCGTACAGCGGTGCGCTTGATGCAGACCTCCATCCCATAGTCAAATCAGTTTTTGGACAGGTAGGGTGACTACTGTGCTATGGTGCTAAGTCCTTTAGCTGATACTTGTATCTAAAGTGACTTACTGTACATTTTTGAAGTACATTAATGATGCAGTTTATCTGCTCAGATATATAATAGCAACAGATTACAATCAGTATTTGATTAGGTGAGATTTAATCAAGAAATGAATCATTTAAAATGAGTAAGATGGTTTTAAATTGTTTTATATTATGTGCTTCATCTACATATCTGACCCTGGACCACAAAACCAGTCTAAAGTAGCATGGGTATATTTGTAGCAATAGCTAAAAAATTTTCTTAGCATCTATATATCAAAACTTAATTTTTGATTAGTAATATACATCGCCAAGATCTTAATTTGGACAACTTTAAAGGCGATTTTCTCAATATTTGGATTTTTTTGCACCCTCAGATTCCAAATACTCTTGGGCAAATATTGTCCTTTCCTAACAAACTATCCTACCACACATCAATTGAAAGCTTATTTATTCAGCTTTCAGATGATGTATAAATCTCAATTGCTAAAAATTTACCCTTATGACTGATTTTGTGCTCCAGGGTCACATATAAAGTGTCCATATACCAGATTTTTAGGTTAAAATTTATATCAGTAGGGGAAAATGTATATTGTACCACAATGCACTTCAGAGTTTCACAATTTTAATAACCTTTTGCCATTTCAATAGTTTAGTTCATGACAAATGGTATGACAAATATAATTCTAAAAATGAAAAATTAATATGATTAAAATATTATTAAAAAAGATATATATATATATATATATACACACACACATACGGATCAGTAAGTAGATCCGTAAGTAGATCAGTAGGATCTTGTAATGTTTTTAAAGAACATTTAATGTAATTTATATGATCAAAAATACAGAAAAAAAACATAATAAAAAAGTAATATTGTAAAATGTTATTACAATATAAAATAATGCTTTTTATTGTCATAGACTTTAAAATTTAATTTATTCCTGTGATGCAAAGCTGAATTTTCATCAGCTGTTACTCCAGTCTTAAGTGTCACATGATCCTTCTGAAATCATTCTAATATGTTAATATGTTATTTATTTATTAATGTTGAAAACAGTTGTGCTCCTTAATATTTTTTTGGAACCTGTGATACTTTTTTTCAGGATTCTTTGATCAATAAAAGGTTAAAAAGAACAGCATTTATTTAAAATGGAAAGGTTTTCTAACAATATACACTACTGTTTAAAAGTTTGGGGTCAGTAAATCTTTATTCTTTCTTTCTTTGAAAGAAATTACTGCTTTTATTCACCAAGGATGTGTTAAAGTAATAAAAAGTGAAAGCATAGATTTACATTGTTAGAAAAGATATTTTATATTTTGAATAAATGCTGTTCTTTTTAACTTGTTATTCATCAAAGAATCCTGAAAAAAAAAATCACAGGTTCCAAAAAATATTTGGCAGCACAACTGTTTCCAACATTGATAATTCTAATAATAAATCAGCATATTAAAATGATTTCTGAAGTAACAGCTGATGAAAATTCAGCTTTGCATCACAGGAATAAATTATATTTTAAAGTATATTAAAATAAAAACCATTATTTTATATTGTAATAGCATTTTGCAATATTACAAGTCTTACTGATCCCTAACTTTTGAGCAGCGCTTATATATATATAATTGTTAAAAATTATTTTAAAAATTCACAGTTAAAAACAGTTTTAGCTATTTTTTGTCACACTGCAGTAGGGTAACAATCAACTAATCATCTGTGATCAACACAACAATAAATTACTAAACATGACAACAACAACATCAGTGTGAAACAAATTGGCAAACTGTCAAACCATAATTATTATTTATGGCTCAATGCATGCTGGGAAGAGTGTGTGGGACTGAACTATAAAACCACTGGATTCACACAATAATCTCTTCATTAGGAATAGTTCAGACAGAATGATTATACCCTTCATAAAAGTGTACAATTTGTTCCAAACATGCTTATATACAGTTAACACAAATTTGGTCACATAATATTGTTACAAATAAAAAAAAAATAACATGAAACTCAACAGGTGGTCAGTGGAGAATTAAACAGAAATCCGACCAGAGACATTTAGGGCTCTAAAAAACGAAACAAAAATGTAATACGTTTTAAATCACTTTAGATAAAACTGTCAGCTAAATATTTAATCATTAGTGAATGTTCTCAGTTATAACCTAATGCTGTCCAGCTGAATTATGGTTTATGACACTTTTCAATGTGCATCACAGTGCCTCATAGAAGACGTTTTGAATAACGCGTAACTGGAGAGCATGTGTCTTCGGGATATGATCTCTCTATGATCAGATAATGATGATAAAACTGAATTATGCATGAGGATTTGAAGATTAAAGTGAAACAGAAGTCTCAGAGACGTGCCAGTTTGGGGTCAGGGTCCACAGACAAAACAAAGCCGCTGAGGAGTCAAATGCTGGTCAGAGTGCTTGATTTGACCTGTGCTGTCAATGTTAAATGACTAATGGATAAATGATATGCATATTATATAGTGAAATGAAAGGAGCTGTTGTAGAAGTTGTAACCAGGCACGTAATTATATGGTGTAATCTGAGAGTCATTTTTGAATGTCTGGTTATTCAGCTGTTAACATATGATATGATTTGAGAACTTTTGAGGCTCTACAGAAATTTTGAGTTTCGTGACTTTTTTAGAGTTTTTGCATATACACTTTCATGCAATGCAGTATAAGGGAAAATGTGTAAAATGGTAATTTGTCCGCCAGTTAAAACACAATGCAATGCGTAATGCAAAAAACAGGTTAAACACCTGTGAAAAATCAAAATGCTAAATTCCTTTCTATCAACACAGTGCATTCTTTACTGTAATTTGATGCCACTTTCTCTTGCTGCTTTCATTCTGAAAAGGATAATAACTAACCATCCTGCTGTTATGCTACAGAAATAACACCTCCAAATTCAGGTTAAAGCTTCAGTAGGTCAAAGACACAGAAAGGCACACATTTGTCTAGCTGTCTAAATGAGGACATACCATAGACTTAAAGTATTTTATATAAAGTTAATTATTGCAACAAACTTAAACACAAGCCTCAACCCTACAGCTAAAAAAAAGACCTTCAGCATTTTTACAAATGCAAACAAACAAATTAACATTGCTTACACACCTGAGTGGTCACACAACTTTTTCTTGTCTTTCTAGTTTGTATTTTTTACTAAACCTCTAAAAGGACATAGCGATGGTAAAACAAAAAATTGATGGGTGGAAAATAATAATGTTCCTCCACAAACTTTTTTTTCTCTCTCAACACTAATGCATCCTCCCAAAACTTTGCATTTTCTCACAAAAGTTTTATATTTCAGTGCTTTTGCGAATACAATGATGCTGTGAGAGACCGCAAATGTTTTGCATGTGAATGCATGCAGTTTTTCTCAAGGGAACGCAATAGTTTTGTGAGAGAATGCAAAGTATCTTGGGAGAACACAATACTTTTGCAAGAGAATGCAAAAGCATTGAAATTTTATTTTCTCTTATATTCCTCCTATTATTACCATGCCCCTTTTGGGGCTCCATATGAAGTACAAAATTATAAAAAAAAAAAAAAAAAACTAGTTGTAGTTTGCCAGTTTTTTATTAATAGCAGTGTTTCTGGCTGGAATATAATTTGTAATTTAAACAATAAATTACTTTTTAGCTCTAAGAATGTTCTGGTTTTGTCCGATTTAGCTCAATTCTAGAGACATTTTTGCATATAAGTGAGGATGCAATGATTTCCATACTAAGTTGATATTTGCTGAACCAATACCCTAAACCTAACCCTCAAACAAACCTGTTGGCATTGTTTTGACCCATTTATGACCATTTCAACTTTGAAGACAAATAGCAATACATCAGATTTCAATTTTGTACGTTTTACTATAGTTGTGAGCACATTTTCAAAAATTATAGCCCAAGCTGAATACACAAGCACACAGAAACCCTTCATCGCTCTGTGTCTGTGCCGGAATTAAATAAACCTCTAAAACACATGAATTAAATGAAAGTGAATTTGTTTAATTAGTATGTGAAGTGAAGAGCACTTATCTGGAAAAAGCATTTATAAAGAGCTGAGAGAGTGTGTTTAACTGCACAGTTTCCAAAGCCCATTCAGCAGTATGTCATTATAATCAGCACAGTTTTGATCAATCATTATAAATGTAATACAGGTTTTTGAGATCTACACCTGATAACGTCACAAGACGCCTATTCTGCCACTAGAGGAATTCTGTTCTGTTCTATTCTGTCAGGATCCAGGTTGAGTCGGCCCAAGTTTTGACACTTTTGCTCGGTTTCAAGCGCCTCCCAGGCATCATTAGTCTTTGGCTGTAAATGTCATGCAGTCATTTTGTCACAACCCGTCAATGTAAGACCTGCGTAAAAGTTAAAAGCACGCACGTTTTTTGAAAGTACATTCAGCCGTGACTGACGTGACACACGATTGCAATGCCGTACAACATGTTCGCGCACACATGAGCTCAGCTCGCATCCAGAAGAGCCCAGCAAACGGAAACGCTGCTGTATTTATAGTGCCGCCGTGTCTATTTTTTCCTCGTAGTGGA
Source organism: Labeo calbasu (assembly GCA_019740295.1). Taxonomy (NCBI): domain Eukaryota; kingdom Metazoa; phylum Chordata; class Actinopteri; order Cypriniformes; family Cyprinidae; genus Labeo; species Labeo calbasu. Next base: position 8,499 of record JAHKKF010531843.1, on the reverse strand, counting down.
TTGATATTCCTCAAATGCTGTGTTTCATATTTCCTTATGTAACATCAAGGCCTGCATACAATCCCTACAGAAATCATTCTCCGCCAGCAGGCGCTAAATATAGCAGCTCAAGACCTGATTAGAGAGGAGAGGGGAAAGCTGTCTTTTGTGCTGGAGTGAAAAATTTCAAATCCATTAGCTACCTGACACGTGGGGTTTGAAACCGTGAAACTGAAGAGCAGATTCGAGCGTAGCTCATCGCCCTGTCGAGACTGATCTAATGTACATGACAGAACATATAGCCACGTCTGTTTGCGCACAACTTTTAAAATGATCCTCAGTGTTTAACCGATTGATGAGTGTGATTTTAATTAGAAAATCAATCAAGCAGTGTGTTACATTTATACTCTTAAGGTTCAGTTCAGCTTCATATCTACTTAAAGGAGAAGTCCACTTCCAAAACAAATAATTGAACATCTTGGATGACAAGGGGGTGAGTACATTATCTGTAAATTTTTTTGTTCTGGAAGTGGACTTCTCCTTTAAAGAACGCTTTGGATGTTGAGAATGAAGAAAGGAGGGGTAAAGATCCAAATGCAATGGATGACTTCAGAATTAAAACATTTCTTTAGGTAGGTATGACTCTAAATCAAAATGTTTCAATCTCTTTCATCAACCTGAAAGTAATTTTTTTATTATTATTATTATTATTAAAGTGCAGATTCTTAATGGAGCCCAAATTAGCTTAAGGCGGTAGTTTACCCCAAAATAAAAATTCTGTCATTAATTACTCATCCTCATGTTGTTCCAGACTTGTAAGACCTTTGTTCATCTTCAGAACACAAATGAGGTTATTAAATCCGAGAGCTTCCTGAACCACTTAAAACCACTTAAAAAATTAAAACATTTTATGAAATGAAAAAAAGAAACAGTGCATCCTAATAGGAACTTTTATTATGGAATAAACACAGAACAAGCTTAAAACTTGTAGATATGTTTTACATCATCTACACATCTACAAGAGGCTAAGAACAAATATCATCTACACTCTTAAAGATAAAGGTTCCAAAAGGGCGTTTTTGCAGTGATGGCTTAGAAGAACCATTTTTGGTTCCCCAAAGAATCTTTACAGTTCCTGAAAGAAGCATTTTGAAGAACATTTGAAAAATCTAAATTTCAACTATAAAGAACTTTTTCTGCACTCAAAAGGTTTTATGGTTCTTTAAGGTTCTTCATAGAACCATTTATGCCAGTAAAGAACCTTTAGTTTTAAGAGTGTACCCATAATGCTTTAAAACATAAGCAGCCAATCAGAACTGTTTACACAGTTACATTGGGATGCTACAATATACAACTTACAAAAGTCAGTGCAACTAAAAAATGGTAGAAATGTGGAGAAAAAGATTCATCTAAAATAAATGGGGTTAAATAAAAATACCCTGCAGTTGTACTTTTAGTGCACTAAACTGATATATTTAAAGTCTGCTACATTGGAACAACTAATTTTGTACTTAATGCACTTTAATTGTGCGGAAGTAGTGCTGAAGTCCAACTAAAGATATACTGAAATATATTTGATTGTGCTAAAATGGAACTATTGCACTTTAAGTACACATTAAATATTTTGCATTTAAAGACCAGTATTATTTAAAGATCATACAATCCTCATCAATAGTGACATTAAAACATATTTTAGGATTGATATTTAAAAAAGGGGGATTGTGCACAAGTAGTACTCCAAATAAAGTTGAATTACAATTTTTATATCAGTAAGTCTCAAGCAATATGTCAGTAAATTATGTTAATAGACTTGAACTATACTTAATACAAACTAAATGCATTTTAAATCTATTACTTTTTACTAGGGGTAATATGGAACTGCATACTCCCAACATTTACAAATTTCCATTATATAATTTAATCAATTCAACCACAGTCTTGTGCAGGTTTATTCTTGCTGATTGGTCTGGCATACATGCAAAAATGCACACAAACAGCTTTTATGCTACGTATTATGTTGCATTAATTTCCTCGGTTGGAATGAATCCAATCCAATTTCAGATTCCAAAACTTACTGTTTATACGAACCTTAAACGTTGCAATCCGATTCACATATGTGACCCTGGACCACAAAATCAGTCTTAAGTAGCACGTCTATATTTGTAGCAGTAGCCAAAAATACATTATACTGTATGGGTCAAAATTATCGATTTTTCCATAATGCCAGAAATCATGGGGATATTAAGTAAAGAACATGTTCCATGAAGATATTTTGTAAATTTCCTGCCATGAATATATCAAAACTTATTTTTTGATTAGTACTATGCATGGAATAAGTTCATTCAAGGTGATTTTCTCAATATTTAGATTTTTTGGCACCCTCAGATTTCAAATCTCAGTCAAATATTGTCCAAACCATACATTGATGGAAAGCTTATTTATTCAGCTTTCAGGTGATGTAAATCTCAATTTCAAATGTACCTTTAAGACTGGTTTTGTGGTCCAGGGTCACATATTCATTCAATTCCAAACAAAACACATGCTCAGCTTTTTCTTTAATGACATACCTAAAAAAAAGCTTTTATGTAAGTTTTTTAATTAAACATTTTGTAAATATACAATCTTAATATGCAGACATGAGACTTAAATAAACATACGTAACTTCCTATGACGTAAAACACAAAGGCATCACAACATTGTGTATGTGCGCAAGGTCTTTCTTGTTGATCAGATTATTTCAGGTCAACACCACCCCTTCTAAACTTCTTGAGAATTTCTTGAGATGGAGGTGTTTACATGAAGACTTGTTAGTCTGATTGTAATCCAATTATAAACTGATTATTTGGATGCATGCAAATGGACTTTAAATAACTGACTGAATTAGTGTCATCTTTTTTTAGAACAGATGTTTTCCACAGCATCTCCATCTGGTCAGTTTCCTTGTCGGATTCCTTTCAGCCGCTGTGTGTCGCAGAAGTCTCACAATCTTCCTTTTACTCTCTCTCTTTTTCTTGAGGCAGTAGAGATTAATATGCTAACGCTGGCATCACTTGACCTGACTTACGTTCACTAACAACGAATTATGCCACTAACCCGCTTTTAGAGATGTGCTGCGTGCATCAAAAGCACAGTTTTATTGCATCATTGTTTTCACAGTGTGATTTCAGATCAATACCTTTACTCTGCCAGCAGGGGCTGCCTGTCTCAGGCTCTCAGACTCTGGCGAAGAAACACGCAGCTACTTCTTCTGACAAAATGACATTCTGTCACTCTTTGTCAGGTCGTTTGCATCCTTCCTCCCTGCTGGTGCCAAACTTGAATGGATGAATGCAGGAAATGGAGGTGCAAAAGGGGAAGTGTGAGAGACCTTTATGTATTATGTAAGAAATACACAACACAGTGTTCAGAATCAGATGGTGCAGAAACACTTTAGCTCTGCCTCTCACTTGTTTGGCTCCATTTGCGCTCATTTTTTGGGCTTTTTCCGGAGCATTCAGTCGCTCCCGCCCTCCCGCCCTCACTCTCCAGCCCACTTGGGTCACACCGACCTTGCAAGGGTCTGAGGAGGGGAGAGATGGAGAACAAGAGGGAGGGCGGAAGGCAAACGGAGAGATAGTTGAAAGAACCGGGCTTAAATAGATGAGCAAAAAGAGGATACGTAAATAAGCGATACAGGCTGTGTCGTAAATTCCGCGTCATTTCTGTCTTCCATACAATTTCAAAGTCCTGTGCTATTTATAGAAGCCAGTGTGTGTTTTTTTATTCGCCCATGGATTGCAGGGGAGGAAATGCAGAATTTCTAAGCCTTTCTCAGTCTGCGTAATCAAGAGAGAGAGAGAGAATAGACCTTGAAATTCCTTCCTCGGCACATCCCGGAGGAACGTGTTATTGCTCTGAGCTTGATCTTTCATAGCTCAAGAGACTTTATCGAGTTCTCACTTATGTTTTATTCCTCGGGAGTAATAAAAAGGTGGTTCTCAAAATATGCAGGTCATGTTTCACTCAAAAAATATGAAGAATAAAATCGGATATCTAAAATATAATAAAACTATTATAAAATATAAAAATATTTGTATAAAATTGTAGAATAAAATAGGAAAAACTGAAACATAAAATATACTATTAATTTAAAAAAATAAAATAAAATTTTATGTCACAAAATCTATGAACATTTTCCTGAACATTTGATTTCTTTTGATTTTGATGCTCTTGACAAGTTTTGTGAAAATGTACAATATGTACAATATGAATATGTACAATTATGTGGATAGCAGTTTAGAACATTTGAAAAAAAGAACACATAAAATAAATTAAACATATAAAATTAATTTAAAGATACAATGTATGACAAATGTTAATGCTCCTAAAAGTACAGCTTGTTTTTCATGCAACATTTATTTTTATTTTTTTTGTTCTTATGTTCTGGACAAGTTTTGTAAGATTAAAAAAAAACACACAAATTACACAATTATCGACATATGGTATGAGTATAGAGCATATGCAAAAATGATGGGGATAGCAGCTCATTTAGATCATTTGAACTTACAAAAATTAAAGAAAACATGAAATAAATAAAAATATAAAACAAATTTACAGAGACAATGTATTTGTAAATGTATTTTAATGTCACAAAAATGTAATGCTCATAAAAGTACAGCTTGATTTTCATGCAACATTTGTTTCTTTTTATGTTCTTGACACATTTTGCAAGATTCACTCGAAAATAGACACAAATTATGCAATTGTCAACATATATGAGTATAGAGCATATACAAAAATGATGTGGATAGCAATTCAGATCATTTGAACGTAGAAAACTAAAACTAAAACAAAGAGAAAACATAAAATAAATAAAAATATAAAACAAATTTACAGATACAATGTCTGACAAATTTTAATGTCACAAAATTGGAATGCCACTAAAAATACAACATGATTTTCATGCAACAATTATTTATTTTTTATTCTTATATTCTGGAAAAGTTTTACAAAATTCACTTAAAAAAACACACATTACACAATTGTCGACATATATGAGTATAGAGCATATGCAAAAATGATGTGGATAGCAGCTCATTCAGATCATTTGAACTTACAAAAATTAAAGAAAACATGAAATAAATAAAAATATAAAACAAATTAACAGAGACAATGTATTTGTTAATGTATATTTTAATGTCACAAAAATGTAATGCTCATAAAAGTACAGCTTGATTTTCATGCAACATTTATTTCTTTTTATGTTCTTGACACATTTTGCAAGATTCACTTGAAAACAGACACAAATTATGCAATTGTTGACATATATGAGTATAGAGCATATACAAAAATGTGTATAGCAATTCAGATCAATTGAACTTACAAAAATTAAAAAAGAAAACATAAAATAAAAAGATAAAACTAATTTAAAGATACAATGTATGACAAATTTTAATGTAACACATTTTTTTTTTTTTAGATTTAATTTTGGCCTTTATTAGTATAGGACAGATCATAGCAGACAGGAAGCGAAGTGGGAGAGAGAGAGAAGGGGGTGGGATCGGGAAAGGTCCTCAAACTGCGATTCGACCTCGCGTAGGACGCCCGTAGCGCAACGGCGCTGTATGTCGGCGCGCTGCACGCAGCGCCATTGTCACACAATTTTAATGCTCCCAAAAGTACAGTTTGATTTCATGCAACATTTATTTCTTTGTTGTGGACACATTTTGCTAGATTCACTCCAAAATAGATACAAACTATGCAACTGTCGTCATATATGAGTTTAGAGCATATGCAAAAATTATGTGGATAGCAGTTCAGATCAATTAAACTTACAAAAATTCAAAAAGAAAACATAAAATAAAAAGATAAAACAAATTTACAGATACATTGTATGACAAATTTGAATGTCACACCATTTTAATGCTCCTAAAAGTACAGCTTGATTTTCATGCAACATTTATTTCTTTTTATTCTTATGTTTTTGACAGGTTTTGCAAGATTCACTCCAAAAAGATACAAATTACACAATTGTCAACATATGAGTATAGAGCATATGCAAAAAGTGGACAGCAGCTCATTCAGATCATTTGAACGTACAAAAATTCAAAAAGAAAACATAAAATAAATAAAAATATAAAACAAATTTACAGATACAATGTATAACAAATTTTAATGCTCCCAAAAGTACAGCTTGATTTTCAAGCAACATTTTATTTTATGTTCTTGACACATTTTGCAAAATTTACCCGAAAATAGACACAAATTATACAATTGTCAACATATATGAGTATAGAGCATATGCAAAAATTATGTGGATAGCAATTCAGATTAACTGAACTTACAAACATTCAAAAAGAAAACATAAAATAAATAAAAATGTAAAACAAATTTACAGATACAATGTATGACAAATTTTAATGTCACACAATTTTAATGCTCCTAAAAGTACAGCTTGATTTTCATCAACATCAACATTCAACATTTATTTCTTTTTATTCTCATGTCCTTGACACGTTTTGTAAGATTCACTCCAAAATAGATACAAATTACACAGTTGTCAACATATGCAAAAAGTGGACAGCAGCTTATTCAGATCATTTGAACTTGCTAAAATTCATATTGAAATAACATTGTTAGATCGGCATGTGGGCTGTCAAACTCCAAAAATGCCAATGAATAGACACTATATATTGTTTTTGTCATACTTTTTTCATTTTTGTCCCCATTGACTGGTATTCTATGGAAAAGAGCTAAGACATTTTGCGAAATTTCTTCTTTGGTGTCCAATGAGTTTAAAAAGACCAAATGATTGAATGTTCACTCAACCAAAAGTCTCCATTTGCTCCATTTAGTCTGAAATTCTTGCAATATTAAAGACCCCATTTGCGATTTTTCCTTAATATGGGACCAGAATGTGGATTCAGGTGCTTTTAAACAAGCGTTCATAAAAAATTAACTAAGAGCATCTATGTGTTTAGCACAAAACCTCAAAGCAGCAAAACATAGCGCCACCCGAGGCAAGCACTTGACACTCGGGTACGGCAGGTGAGTGCGAAGGGTCGAGCCGAGAGGAAGACGGAGTGAAACTAGAGCTAATGAAGCGTTCGAAAGGGGAAAAGAACAACACTTCTGAAGAGCTGCTACATTTTTGATGCTCTTAGAAGAACATGAATGAATATTTCAAGAGAAATGTCTTATACTGCATGTAAATTCAGCTCCCTTTTGAAAAACCGACATGAAATGTGTATTAAAGCGAATAACCTATTCAATACGTTCAACAGATCGGCACTCACTTCAGATTTTTCTTTCAGATACTGTAAAAATCTAGCTTCATTCATGATATATTCTTTAAATGATTAGTTCATTTCCAGAATAAAAATTTACTCACCCCCATGTCATCCAAGATGTTCATATCTTTCTTCTTCAGTCAAAAAAGAAATTCCAGGATTTTTCTCCAAATAGTGGACTTCAAATGGGCGGGTTCAGCGGGTTGAAGGTCCAAATTGTAGTTTCAGTGCCGCTTCAAAGGGCTCTACACAATCCCAGCTGAGGAATAAGGGTCTTATCTAGCAAAACAATTTGTGATTTTCTAAAAAAAGGTAACATTTATATACTTTTTGACCACAAATGCTCATCTTGCACTAGCTCTGCAATTTGGACCTTCAACCTGTTGGCTCCCATTGAAGTCCACTATATGGAGAAAAATCCTGGAAAGTTTTCCTGAAAAATCATAATTTCTTTTCGACTAAGGAAAGAAAGACATGAACATCTTGGATGACATAAATTATCAGGAAACAATAACTAATCTTTTAAGTTTATCTTGTTCTGTAAATATTCCCAAGGTCAGGGATGTTTCGTTGATCTTTGATCGCGGAGGACGGCTCCTGTCCAAGCGTGTGTGTGATTGTGTAAGACGAAGCAGGAAGCTCAAATGCCATCAGCACGCCCAAGACGAACATGGACCTCTCTGCTCGTCTTCCTGTCTCTCTGGCTGCCTGTCGCCGTGTCCAACAGGATTATCCGTGACCTCACATCTTCGTTAAAACGAAGAAGTACTTATTAACATTGCTGTCAGAATGATCCATTCATTTGAGCTCGAGTTCCTAGAGCTCAAATGGAGGTGCGTGACGCCAGTAACATCAAGGTCATGGGGTTTGTTTCTCTTACTGATGTGCTAAATGAAAAAAGACAGAGTATGTGTCATTCAACAACATTTATTCACTGAACAGACATTTCTATCCAAAGCAAAAAATGAGGAACAAAACAAAAACTACTAATTAATCATAAGAACTCAAAAGGACTGCAATATATTCTAAACCATACACTGCAAAACAGTGATTTATTAACTTGGTCTTTTTGTCTTGTTTTTCAATACAAACATCTAAGCTTTCCTAAATTAAAATACATTTGTGACCCTGGACCACAAAATCAATCTTAAGTGGCATGGGTATATTTGTAGCAATAGCCAAAAATACATTGTCAGGGTCAAAATTATCAAATTTTCTTTTATGCCAAAAATTGGATATTGAGGATATTAAG
>JAHKKF010531842.1:0-16451 GCA_019740295.1 Labeo calbasu | reverse complement strand
CTCCCCCCTCCCTCCCTCCCCGGTAGTATTGTTACGGCGTGAGATGCGCCTACCGGGAGGGGGGTGTGATGTTACATGTCTTCTTGTGTTTCTGGTTTTTGGACTGTTCTGTTTTGGTCTCTCCCATTGTCTCCCCCTTTTGTTCTGTTGACTTTGGTTTCTCCCTTATTATTGTCGACACCTGTGATTTGTCATTAGTCACTCTTTATAAGTCGTTTGCTCCTGAGTTTCATTGTGTCGTCTTAATGTTAATTTTGATTGTTAGTTGCTTGTATTGCTGTTTTGAGTAATTAAATACGTTGTTTGAGTTATTAATAGTTTCTCGAGTTTTCTCTCTGGCTTCTCATCTTACAGCAACCATAACAGTTAGTCAGTAAAACAAACGACTTTTTAAAATTGCGCGAGTCTGCGGCTTTCTGTGGAAGACAGGATTAAGTGCAGTAAAGAAATATATAAACAAACCCAGTGTTTATGATGTGATTTCCTGACTATGTTTAACCTTGGCTTAATTTTAGCTATAAAATTGGAATTCTGTTATCATTATAATGCAATTTGACCACTTTGATGTCTACACTTTATTAAACGCTTATTTCAGACATGAAATTCTGCAAAAAAAATAGTTTATAAATAATATACATTTCCGCATTAGAATAATCAGAAACATCTGCAAAGTTTTAATTAATTTACATCAGGGATGCTCAACACTGTTCCTGGTGATCTACCTTCCTGCAGAGTTCAGTTCCAACCCTGATCAAACACACATGAACCAACTAATTAGGATCTGAAGGAGCACTTGATAATTACAGACAGGTGTGTTTAATCAGAGTTGGAGCTAAACTCTGCAGGAAGGTAGATCTCCAGAAACAGGGTTGGACACCCCTGGTTTACATGGATATGACAACTAAAAATAACCTGCAGGGAACGTTCTGGGAAGGTTTCTTTTTAGGTAATAAAATTTAACCTAAAAATAACCTGCAGTGAACATTATGGGAATGTTGCCTGTAGGTTATAAAAATAAAACCCAAAAATAACCTGCAGGGAGTGTTCTGTGAGCGTTCTTTAAAGGTTGTTAAAAAGAGAACCTACAGGGAACGTTCCTAGAACGTTCTCATTTGGTTCCCAAAAAATAACCAAATGGGAACTTTAGGTGAATGTTAGGGGAATGTTCTGTGTTTGCTGGGCGGTGGTTCATTTACAAGACCAACTGGCTGAGATCAAGCAAGTGCAAGCAGCTCTTAAAAATATAAAAAATTAAAAATATTAACACAAATACAGTCATTTTTTCCTTGAGTGATATGTATTTATTGCCATTGTATGCTATTTAGCGTGTCCTAAAACATTGCGGCGACTACCCAGAATGCAATTCACAGTGACATAGATTCCCATGCTCTATGGGCATGCAACCTCCGTGAAGTTGGCACCCCATAAAAAGAAATAATGTCCAAAACTATGGCATTCGTTTCTACTACGTTTGTGCTGATTTGTGCCGCAAAAACGAACGTTTGTGCTGGTTTGGTGTTTAAGATATTAAAAATTATTTTTTTTACCATGTGACGTCACTTTGTGTCCACCCCATGTTGCCCAAATCGTCCCAAACCGGCGCAGTTCGTTTGTGCTCGATTTGTGCACGTTTGTGCCATTAAAATAAACACTTTATCTGTTTTCTTTCCCTATATATAACCAAAATATTTTCAGGGCTGTGACGTCACTCTCCACCCCAGTTCGTCTAAATCACACAAAACTGATGTCATTCATTTGGGCTCGATTTGTGCCAGTATGTGCCGTTGAAATTACCATCAAATATATTTCCCCTTCTTAGAAATAACAAAAACAATTTGAGGAAGTGACGTCACTCTCCACCCCATGCCTTCCAAATATCTCCAAACCGGTGCCGTTCGTTTGTGCTCGGCTTATGCCGTTAAAAGAAACCATGTAACCATGACCTCTTTTTAAATATAACGAAAATTTCATTAACCACTCCATTTAGCGCCACTGCAGAGTTAACCCTTTCACTGGTGAGTTTAAAATATTGGACCCCCAGGGTGAGTTTTTTTTAGGTGACCGTTATTTTAGAACGTTCACTTTATTGTTTCCATGGCGACGCGTCATGATTGCCACGTGGCACACCGCAGCCACTATAGCGCTGTATAACGGATATATCGCTTTTATTTCGGTTTTCCTTTTTTTATTCAAAATATTCACACACTTGCTTACCATGTCTTCAACTATCTGATATTCTGATTCACGAATACGTGTAAGTGAGTGTGTTTTGCAGTTTTAAAACCTTTATAAATGATCTGGATCGTGATCTATAACGTGAGATGGGTGCCGCCATGTTTGTTTGCGCTACCGTTCAGAGAGTCCTATCAGGAATGGAGTGAATTATATCATTACTTACACTATGTGTATCTGATATGAATCAAACACCTCTGCAAATTATACTTGAATGGATTGTAAGTGCTGCTTCCATAGACATCCGTGTGTATTTTACAAACTCTAAATGTATTGTTTTACTAGTACTTACATCACGTTCCAAATTATAATGTAAAATATATTTTTCTCTGATTTTCCTAAATTGACGATGCAAATGACAGTCAGCATAATTTTCAAGTCATCAACCATTAGAGTATAATTCTAATGTTACTGAACAAACCTCCCAATGAGTTTCAAAGTTTCAAAACATTTTATAGGTTGTAAAGAACTGAAAATGGTCATTTGTTGAATTTGCAGCATTAGGAGGTCATATTTACTGAAATCAAAAGCTATTTCAATCAAAAACATCTTAACAGGCCAAGTTACATTTTAACATAGGACCCCTTATTTGATAGAAGCTTCACAATTCTTGCATCCATTGAACTTGTGAGTTTCTGGACAGTTTCTGCTTGAATTCCTTTGCAGGTTGTCAGAATAGCCTCCCAGAGCTGCTGTTTGGATGTGAACTGCATCCCACCCTCATAGATCTTTTGCTTGAGGTTCTCAATAGGATTGAGGTCAGGGGAGGATGAGGGCCACACCATGAGTTTCCCTCCTTTTATGCCCATAGCAGCCAATGATGCAGAGGTATTCCTTGCAGCATGAGATGGTGCATTGTCATGCATGAAGATGATTTTGTTACGGAAAGCACGGCTCTTCTTTTTGTACCATGGAAGAAAGTGGTCAGTCAGAAACTCCACATACTTTTCAGAGGTCATTTTCACACCTTCAGGAACCCTAAAGGGGCCGACCAGCTCTCTCCCCATGATTCCGGCCCAAAACATTAGTCCTCCACCTCCTTGCTGATGTCGCAGCCTTGTGGGGACATGGTGGCCGTCCACCAACCATCCACCCACTCCATCCATCTGGACCATCCAGGCTTGCAAGGCACTCATAGGTGAACAAGACTGTTTGAAAATTAGTCTTCATGTATTTCTGGGCCCACTGCAGCCATTTCTGCTTGTGAGCATTGGTTAGGGGTGGCCGAATAGAAGGTTTATGCATAACTGCAAGCCTCTGGAGGATCCTACACCTTGACGTTCTCGGGACTCCAGAGGCACCAGCAGCTTCAAATACCTGTTTGCTCCTTTGTAATGGCATTTTAGCAGCTGCTCTCTTAATCCGATGTATTTGTCTGGCAGAAACCTTCCTCACTGTGCCTTTATCTGCACGAACCCATGTGTGCTCTGAATCAGCCACAAATCTCTTAACAGTACGATGATCACGCTTAAGTTTTTGTGATATATCTAAGGTTTTCATACCTTGTCCAAGGCATTCAACTATTTTACGTTAAGTCGTTGTAAACACTGCACAATTGTGATTATATGACAAGCGCAGCAATCGTCTCTCCCTGGCTCAGCGCCAGCCAACGTGCGAAAACGCAGTTTGAATTTGGCAGTTGCGTGACGTCACCAAACGTTCTAAATCCCATATGTGGGACCGTACTCCCAGGGGCACAGAAAATAGAATCCCATACGTGGGACCGTACCGCTCAAAGGGTTAAAAAAAAAAGTTAGTGTTCTTGCTGCATTAAAATTTTGTATTTTCACTTAGTCTTTTCAAGTTAGTTTTCACTAACTTCATATTTAAAGTTGACTAAATTTAAATTTCAAGGCAGCATGAACAATAGCTTAAAAAACAAAAACAAATTAATTATATAATATGCTCGATTTGTGCCGTTAAAATATTAAACATCGATTCTTAACAAACATTCGCTAATATTAATAAATTATATATATAACTTAAATTCGGATATTTAAAGGGAGAAAATTTAAGCACTTAATATACCATTATCTATAGGAAACATGTAGCCTAACTGTTATTGCATGGCATGACTGCATTTTATAGCTAATATAGTAAAGTTTTTCTGTCCCCCTTATAAACGATTATTTACCGCACTGCATAAGAAAACGAAAAAGGACATAACGGACTTTGGAAAAAGGGCTCGTAGATAAAATAGGCTTAAACTATGGGCTACTGAATGTGTGCATGGTGCACGGTCATTGGAAAAAGACTACAAGAAATTGATAGATACTACTGTAGCTAATCAACGAGGTAAATCTATATTTGTACGTATTTGTATATATTTTAATGCATGTTGAAAAAAATCTAAATTTAATGAAAACGAATGTTTTGTTGATGTTGTGAGTGCACACAAAAAGTAGACTCTTTGCAGTTCCGAATGATGTATTACTCTTACCTTTATTAGCAAAAATGATGCCGTAGATATTAATTAAAAAAATTGCAAGCGATATTGCCGGCACCTCCATGTCTGCGCGAATTTAATAAAACATAAAATGTTCCAAACATATTTCTAAAATAACTTAAAGAAACGAAAATAAATACAGCCACTTTGACATTAAAAATATTAACAAATATTCGTGGGGTATCGATGTTTCATATTCTAATGGCACAAATTGAACACAACTGAATTATAAAGATTTTTTGTTCAAGTTAGTGTTCTGCCTTGAAATTTAAATTTAGTCAATTTGAAATATGAAGTTAGTGAAAACTTGGAGCTGACTAAATTTAAAATTTTAAGGCAGCATGAACACTAACTTTTTTTTTAAACTCTGCAGTGGCGCTAAATGGGGTGGGGACTGAAATTTTCATTATATTTAAAGAGAGGTCATGGTTACATGGTTTATTTTAATGGCACAAACCGGTACAAATCGAGCACAAACCAACGGCACCGATTTGGAGAGATATGGATGACATGGGGTGGAAAGTGACGTCACTGCCCCGTTTTGTATTTGTTATTTATGAGTACGGGAAATAGATACAATGTAAATTTGAATGGCACAAACGGGCACAAATCGAGCACAAACGAATGGCAACATTTTGGAATGATTTAGATTGCATGGGGTGCAGAGTGAAGTCGTTGTTCGTAAAAAAGTTTTGTTTTTGTTATATTTAAGCAGTGGTCATAGTTACAGGATTTCTTTTAACGGCACGAACCGGCACAAATCGAGCACAAACCAATGGCACCTTTTGGTGCGATTTCGACGGAGATACCAGGTTTGTTTTAACGGCACAAACGGGCACAAATCCAGCACAAATGAACGGCACCGGTTTGGAGAAATTTGGACGACATGGGGTGGAGAGTGATGTCACTGCCTCAAATTGTTTTTGTTATTTCTAAGAAGGGGAAATATATTTGACGGTAATTTCAAAGGCACAAACCGGCACAAATCGAGCACAAACGAATGACATCAGTTTTGTGTGATTTAGACGAACTGGGGTGGAGAGTGACATCACAGCCCTGAAAATATGTTGGTTATATCTAGGGAAGGAAAATAGATCTTGGCTGCAACACCAACTTTTCTCGGTATGGAGTTGGATTCGGTCAACATGACAGGATGCCTCACGAACGAGCGCGTGCAGTCAATGCTGAACTGTCTGAAACTTTTCAGACGCAAGACAGCGGTCCCTCTCAAATACTTCCAGAGGCTCCTGGGGCATATGGCAGCCACAGCCACTGTAACACCACTCGGCTTGCTCCGTATGAGACCGCTTCAGCGTTGGCTACACGACCGGATCCCGAGATGGGCATGGCACCGCGGTACCTTCCAGGTCGGCGTTACCCCAGAATGCCGCCTTCTCTTCAGCCCATGGTCAGACCCTGCATTCCTACAGTCGGGAGTGCCCTTAGGTGAGGTGTCGAGGCATATAGTGGTCAACACAGATGCCTCCACGACGGGCTGGGGTGCCGTTTGCAACGGGCAAGCAGCTTCGGGCTCCCTGACAGGACCTCAACTGCTTTGGCATGTCAATTGCCTCGAGTTGCTAGCAGTGTTTCTCGCCCTTCGGCGGTTTCTGCCGATGCTGCGACACAAACACGTGCTAGTCCGCACGGACAACACAGCAACCATAGCATACATCAACCACCAGGGGGGTCTACGCTCCCGTCGCATGTCGCAACTTGCCCGCCATCTCCTCCTTTGGAGTCAGACACGGCTCAAATCGCTGCACGCTGTTCACATTCCAGGAGAGCTCAATCGTGCAGCCGATGCGCTCACAACAGCTTACCCATCCTGGAGAATGGCGACTCCACCCCCAGGTAGTCCAGCTAATCTGGAGTCGATTCGGCGAGGCTCAGATGGACCTGTTCGCCTCCCCGGAGTCTTCCCACTGCCAGCTCTTTTACTCCCTGACCGAGGCTCCCCTCTGCAGGGACGCGCTGGCACACAGCTGGCCCCGGGGGCTTCTCAAGCACACCTTTCCCCCAGTGAGCCTCCTTGCACAGACCCTGTGCAAGATCAGGGAGGACGAGAAGCAGGTTCTGCTGGTTGCGCCTCATTGGCCCACCCGAACCTGGTTTGCCGACCTCATGCTTCTCGCGACAGCCCCTCCCTGGAAAATTCCCCTGAGGAAGGACCTTCTTTCTCAGAGGATGGGCACGATCTGGCACCCGCGCCTGAATGAGTGGATGCACGCCGCCATCTTATATACCCGTATGTACAGGGGAGTGGCTTGCCGTGTAAGATCCACTCGCCAATTTACATTGGCCTTTTCTCTTTAGCTCAGAGGTGATTGGGCTCCCAAGTACAATCCCAAATACGTCACTCGATGTAACGTCTCCATTCCCTCCTTCAGGGAACGAGGGTTACAGATGTAACTTGGACGTTCCCTGTAGATGTTGTGACGACATTAGGGGAATTACTTGAGAGCCCAATGAAATTTGGCTAGTGGATTTGCCTAATGCACCACTCCCCGTGTGCATGGGTATAAGAGGCGGCAAGTGCATCCACTAGATTTTCGCTGAGGAGCCGAGAACATGTCCCTGGCCACCAGCGATGGTTCGAGATTGTGGCATAGGGACATAACGTCTCCGTTCCTCCATTAGGGAACGAGGGTTACGTACGTAACCAAGACGTTCCCTATCTGTCGTCACTACGAGTTATGTCGTGACAACATTAGGGGTCTATGGAAACGCCACAACCTGAACCCCGTCACAACCCTATGGCATTGCAATGTTGACAAGCATTATGTGTCAGACAAGTGCTGTGCAAGGGTCGTAACCTTCCCACAGCCCCAGCGCTGGTACGCCGACCTTGGTACCCGTAGGGACCAGAGGTGAGTATACTGCTGCTGGTGATAGCCAAGCCAGTGTTCCTCTCACCTACAAATCTCTTAGCGGAAGGGATTTCAACCTTCAGGGAAAGGTGCTTCAGACTTTCCTGTTTGTTTTTACGGTTGTCGTAACAATGGGGAAGCGAGCCTGCCAGAGAAGGGCGCTATGGAGGCCACATCCTGCCTGCAGGGAGGTGACATGTGGAGATTCAGATATGGACTGACCCAGGCTTGGGGCATTACTACATACGTGATAGTTCCCTGAGGCATGTCCTGCCTAAGAGTAGGGATGGAACGACTGCCAGCAGAAACTGACAAAGTGGTCTGTCCAAGGGAAAACACGGGTTTACCAAGCAGGAAGCTTTACCATGGAAGAATACACATATGGGATTGCCCGCAGGGAACCAGGCTTATGGGCACCTAGCCCAGTACAGGGACTGACCGGAGACCCGGGGCAAGCTAACACCGATACTGGGCCTGGTGTCAGACTGCTCCGCCCAGTCTGACTGTCGGGGGTGCTGGAGGAACTCCACCAGGGTTTGCTGTTTGGAGAACTGAACTGGTGGAGAACAAAGGCGCTCGTATCCCCGGGTGAGAGGGAATGGTGCAGCAAGCATGACACCGGCCAGTTCTTCCCGTCACTTATCTGTTACCCAACACACAAGAAGAAACTGTCGAGAGAAGCATGAGTTCCGGAAAATGAGTTCCCAGCCCGTACTGGAGGCATCTGTCGTGACAATGACATGCCGGGACACTTGTTCTAAGGGCACTCCGGCCCGTAGAAATGTAAGGTCCGACCAGGGGCTGAAAGAGTGGCGACACACTGGCATGATAGTCACACGATATGTACCGTGGTGCCATGCCCATCTCGGGACCCGGGAGTGTAACCAGTGCTGGAGTGGTCTCATATGAAGCAATCCGAGCGGCATGACTGCAGCTGCAGATGCCATATGCCCCAGGAGCCCAGGAGTTTCAGTGGTACCACCGTCCTGCCTCTGAAGGAACTCAGGCAGTCCAGCACTGACTGGGCACGCTCGTTTGTGAGACGTGCCGTCATACTCACCGAGTCTAACTCCATACCGAGAAAAGAGAATCTCTGCACGGGAGAGAGCTTGTTGTTTTCCCAGTTGACCCGAAGCCCCAACTGGCTGAGGTGCTGAAGCACCAGGTCCCTGTGTTCGCAAAACCGTTCTTGTGACTGGGCCATGATGAGCCAGGATCCTGACGCCCATTTCCCATAGCGGGGTAAGGGCGCCCTCCACGACTTTGGTAAAGACACGGGGTGACAGGGAGAGCCCGAAGGGGAGGACCCTGTACTGCCATGCCCGACCCTCGAACGCAAACCGTAGGAACAGTCTGTGTTGAGGGAGAATCAAGACATGGAAGTAAGCGTCCTTCAGATCGACCGCTGCAAACCAATCCTGGGGTTGAATGCATCTGATGATGCGCTTCTGCGTCAGCATCTTGAACGGGAGCCTGTGAAGGGCCCGATTCAAGTCCCGCAGGTCCAGGATTGGCCACTGCCTTTCTTGTGTTCGAGGAAGTAGGGGCTGTAAAACCCCTGCCTCATCTCGGCTGGAGGGACCGGCTCGATTGCGTCCATTGCTCTTTCAGTTGAAGTGCCTAGGGGAATCGCTGTGAACAGGGACACCGCTGAATGCACCTTCACGCCAACCAGAACAGTCACAGATGAAAGGGCTTTTGTGGAGATCAGCACGTTCATCCAAATCGGCTCCGAAGCAAAAGTCTAATGAGTGGATACACCTGCTGCCTTGTATACCCGTGCACACTGGGAGTGGTGCATTAGGCAAATCCACTAGCCAAATTTCATTGGCGTTTTCTCTTAATCAGAGATGATCGAGCTCCTAAGTAACTATTTACTAAATAGCTTGGTAAGTAGTAAATTTAATAAATGCTGTTAATTGAACTTTCTATTCATCAAAGAATCGTGAAAAAGGTTAAACTTTTCCATGAAAAATGTTAAGAGGCAAAAGCTGTTTTCATCTGTTTTAATATTAAGTTTCTTGAGCTGCAAATCAGCATACCAAAATGATTTCTAAAAGATCATGTGACACTGAAGACTGGAGTAATGATTTTGAAAAGTAGAGCTGCATGATTAATCGTTAAAAGATCTTGATGAAAAAACCCATGCGATCCCATTTTTAAATTCACCTGTGCCTATTAAACCTTTGAAAAAGTTTTAATGGAACATTCAAATCTGCAGAGTGCAAACATTTACCATGTTTGAGTAAGAAACAACTTCACAAACAGTCTTTTCAACTGCACAATATTATTTGTCTTACAGTCATTCATAATATCACAGCCAATACTGGGATGAAAGTTTATAGTTTGGATATAAACATTGATGTCTATGGTAGTGTAACGAATCCGACCTCTGTGGTTCCCCCCAATCATCACCAGAGGTCGCTATCTCACGTGTATTGATTTTGCCACACACACTCCATTTCCCACAACCCCGTACCTGGCACTGACCCCACGGACAACCATTTCCTGTTCCTTCCCTATATAAACTTCCAGGTTTCGCACACACATTGCAAAGTCTTTTTTTGCCCCGGCTGACATTTCTGAGCATTCTTGATTACTCTATTGGATTATTGTGTTTTGACCTGGACTGTATTTCTCATTGTTTGATCCTATTCTGCCTGTCTTTTTGACCCTCTGCATTGTTTATGGACTATTGTTTGCTCTGCCTGCTGCCTGCCCTGACCACACGCCCGTCTAAATGACTCTGCCTCTGTCTCATCTCTGATTACCCTGTTTTGCTGTGTATCGACCCTGCCTGTATCACTGTGATTTTGCAATAAACGCTGAAAATGGATCCTAACTCCACTGACCCATCATTACAGGTAGCGAGAGCAAATCCCTTTTTGAAAGTAACTGGCGCTTCGAACAATGTTTGTGTCGGTTGTATCATTTTGCCACTAGATGGAGAAAAGTGACTGTTAAAAAATCTATTTGTCATTGAATCATTCAATGAAGAGATTCATTCAAAACACTGATTTATCCAGTAATGTAACAAGTGAAGTATATATGAGTGAGTCATTGAATCATTCATTCAAACCACTTATTCATAATTTTAACATTATGAATATTAAAGAGAGAATTGTGATCTCTGTTTAAGACAGAAGAATCGTGATTCTTAATTTATCCAGGATCGTGCAGCTCTACCGTATTGTATTTTTTGTTACAGGATCCTATCTACCCAGCCTCAACCATTAATCAGAAGTACTGTGAAAGCAGGAACTCTTTGAACCACCAGTGGCAGTTTCCACACAATGGAAAAAGGACATATGAATGTTGGGAATACTGAAATTACCCTGCTGTAATCACTGTATTACACACTAGGGATGGACATGTATGCAAATTAGCACACATTTCATTTAAAAAATGCCTAATTTGCATTGAATGAGGGGGGATAGGAAGGAGATATTTAAATTATTTATTAATAAACTAGTGTTTTTTGAGTCAGTGTGGCAAAGATGAAGCTGATGATTCTGACTTGCCATCTCCTCATTGGACCCACCTTTAGAGAGAAATGCATCTTTACGGATTTCATAATGAATTGAATTATTTCATTTTAAAGTAATAATTGAAAGCTTTCTACCCAGATAGCAAACATACGTCTGCAAGACGTCTGTTAAAGATGTCTTGATCTGGAAAGCATCTGTTGTGTACAAACGTCTGGCAGATGTCTGTAAGATGTCAGTTTTACATACTTTCTAAATCATAAACATCTTAAAGACATCTAATAGACATCTGTTTGACATCTGATAGGAAACGTCCAACATTGCAAATGAGCAAACTATGTAAAAAATACGTCTTGCAGATGTACAGTAAATGGAGACGTCAAATAGATGTCTACGAGATGTACGTGTGCTATCAGGGTATAGATATATTTATCAAGTCTGTGAAGTAAGTATTCACTGAGTTTTTAAGAAGCGCTCCTGCTCAAGACTGAAACTGCAGAAAGTGCATCCTGTTTTTTTAAATTATATATAAGCACAATGTTTTGTTGATATTGTGAGAGCACAAAAAATAAAAGTTGACCCTTTACAGTTCCAAAAGATGTATTACTCTTATCTTTATGAGTAAAAATGACTGTGTATTTTAAGATGTTTCCAGTGCAAGTGATTATGCTCGCATCTCCAAGTCCTTTAAAGCGCACTTTAGCCTCCATTATCTGCACAAATGATCGGATATATGTCTAACATTGAACATTTATATAGGTTAAATGTTTAAACTAACATTGTAATATGGTTGAGCTGTTTTACATCTATAGATTTTACTTTAGGTAAGTTGTAATGATATGAGAAGGCTAAATTGATCAAACAGGCTATGATCAACTCACTGTCTGCTGCTGAGTGTCTTAGGCCAAGGTTCGGCTAGGTTCTAGATTTGAGGCCTGTGCAGGGCTCTAGTTTGCCTACCGCACACTGTCGGTTCTAGGGTATGATCATCATAGTGATAATCACAGCAGGTGGTATGTAGACCCCCATACAAGTGCACACACCCAGCATATTGAAAGCACCTAGAGAACTTGGGGGGAATCTGGAGGCTTAGGGGGAACTGGACTAAAAGCTTGCTACCTGATCACCTCACTGTAATTGAGTGGTATGAATGGCTTGCTAGAAAACACTGTGATGGGGCCTTTGGTAAATTAATTAATGACATTTCAAAACTGTATAAATAAGTGTGTGTGTGTGTGTGTGTGTGTGTGTTGTATTTTACACAAACTCCAATGGTTGTGTGATCTTTCTTTCTGTCAGATATCTTTTCTTTGTCATGTCAAGCCATGTTAACAAATAAATGTGTTATGTTTTTTTTTTTTTTTACTTTTAAAGTAACAGATCATTAATGAATGTTTTATTAGGGCTAATTTGTCACTTTAGATTAAGTGATGCAAAATGAAGAAATAATATACAAGTCTTTACATACGAGCTATTTAAACAACAGTAATTAACTGTTAATAAAAAACATGTTATTTTCTTATAATTTGTTGATGTGTTAACAACATAGAAACTACTATTTGTAAACAATTAATTGTTTGTAAATGTTTTGTTGTACAATTTGTATTTCATTAGTCTACACTTATTATAAAATGTTAACAATAATATTTTTTAAGGTAAAATTCCGGCAACCACAGCTTAAATTTTACAGATTTTTTTTACAGTGTACAGTTTATAAACTATTAGTCAACTATAATAGTTTTGGAATGATTTGGAGTGCTTTGTTGATGTATACTTATTAAAAATTGTTACCAATAAATTCTATCTAACATTCTATATTTATAACAAACATGCACTGCAGATTATGCATTATATAAACTGATAAATTCACATTAATATTTCTGTTTGTTTTGTTCTTTACACAGGCTGTGTGGTTGTAATCTCACTGCTCAGTCATGTGAAAGTTTGTCTTCAGCTCTACAATCCTCAAATTCCCATCTAAATGTGCTGGACCTGAGTAACAATGACCTGCAGGATTCTGGAGTGAAGCTGCTTTCAGATGGACTGAAGAGTCCAAACTCTAAGCTGGAGACACTGAGGTTTGAGTTTGAAATACTTGATTATTAATACTATTATTATTATTATTATTTATTTTTATTTTTTTACTGATGTTAATTACTAAAGAAAATCACTGTTAAGTCAAGTCAGGTCACCTTTATTTATATGCCACTTTTAACAATACAGAATTGTGACAAAGCGGCTGTACAGTATTAAATAGGAAATAGTGCATCAATAATGCAAAAGGGCAACGGTAAACACAAAATTTTCAGGTAAAGGCAGTTCATCATTAATTCAATGATGTCATCATCCAGCTCAGTTCAGTTCAAATAGTATACAATATCGTTTGAAAAATAAGTCCCCAACTAAGCAAGCCAGAGGCGACAGCAGCAAGGAAATAAAACTCCATCAGTGACAGAATGGAGAGAAAAAAAAACAGGCTCAGTCGGGGGGCCAGTTCTCTTCTGGCCAGATGCAGAGGACTCATCTGGTTCCCGTGGTCTTGTGCCAATGGCCGTCTAGGTGACAAGGTCTTCACTGAGGATCTGTCTCTGGGGCTCATCTAGTTGATGTGGTCTCCACTGACATTCAGGGCTGTAGAGGTCATCTCTAGGTGCTGATCCACGGTCTGGGCTGGGTTCGGACTGGATCCGGGGGACTGCAGTCACCATCTGATCTGGATACAGACTGGATCTGGTGTTAAAGGTGACCTCTGAATAAGAAAGAAACAGACTAATATTAGCGTAGATGCCATTCTTCTTACGATGCACTGAGTACATCGGGTGTTATGGAAAGTGTTCCCGGTTCCGGTGGACCTAATTAATGCAGCCTAACAATCCCTTAATGGATTTGAATTATAGAAATATGTTGATGTGTTATGTGTAAGCCAGGTTAAAGACATGGGTCTTTAATCTTGATTTAAACTGACAGAGTGTGTCTGCGTCTCGAACAGTGTTAGGTAGATTGTTCCAGAGTTTGGGTGCTAGATAAGAAAATGATCTGCCGCCTGTGGTTGATTTTGATATTCTAGGTATTATCAAATTGCCAGAGTTTTTAAAATGCAGCGGACGTGAGGGACTATAATGTAATAAGAGCTTGTTCAGGTACTGAGGAGCTAAACCATTTAGGGCTTTATAAGTAATTAGCAAGACTTTAAAATATATACAATGTTTAACAGGGAGCCAGTGCAGTGTTGACAGAACCGGGTTATTATGGTCATACTTTCTGGTTCTAGTAAGAACTCTAGATGCTGCATTTTGGACCAGCTGGAGTTTGTTTATTAAGCATGCAGAACAACCACCCAGTAAAGCATTACAATAATCTAACATTGAAGTCATAAATGCATGAATTAATGTTTTGGCATTTGACATTGAGAGCATAGGTCATAATTTAGATATATTATTGAGATGGAAAAATACAGTTTTGCAAATGCTAGAGATATGGTTTTCGAATTGACGGAACAGCCATCAAGTATTAGACAGTGTTTTAGGTTATTACACGCAGAGGTTTTAGGTCCAATAATTAGTGCCTCCATTTTTTCTGAATTTAGCAGTAAGAAATTACTTGTCATCCAGTTTTTTATCTCAACTACACAATCCGTTAGTTTTTCAAATTGGTATGTTTCACCAGGCTGCGAAGAAATATAGAGGTGAGTATCATCAGCATAACAGTTAAAGCTAACACCATGTTTCCTGATGATATCTCCTATGGGTAACATGTAAAGCGTAAAAATTAATAGCCCTAGTACTGAGCCTTGCGGTACTCCATACTGCACTTGTGATCAATATGATACCTCTTCATTTACTGCCACGAATTGATGGCCGTCAGATAAGTACGATTTGAACCATGCCAATACACTACCACTAATGCCAACATAATTTTCAAGTCTGTTCAAGAGAATGTTGTGGTCAACAGTATCGAACGCAGCAGTAAGATCCAGTAGCACTAACAGAGAGATACAACCATGATCGGATGACAAAAGCAGATGGTACAGTCTAAAACCTGACTGGAAATCCTCACAGATACCATTTTTCTGTAGGAAGGAAGATAATTGTGAGATGCGAGATTAGTCTGTAATTAATTAATTTGTTGGGGTCAAGTTGTGATTGTTAAATTGTTAAGATGAATTCTGTATGTAATTACTGTATTCTTCTTGTTCAGATTTTCCATATGTGAACTCACTGCTCAGTCTTGTGAGAGTTTGTCATCAGTTTTACAATCATCAAACTCCATCCTAAGAGAGCTGGACCTGAGTAACAATGACCTGCAGGATTCTGGAGTGAAGCTGCTATCAGATGGACTGAAGAGTCCAAACTCTAAGCTGGAGATACTGAGGTTTGAGTTCAAAATACTTAATTATTATTATTTATTTGTTTATTTATTTTTGTTTTACTAATGTTAATTACTAAAGAAAATGACAATGTTAAGATGAATTCTGTATCTAATTACTGTGTTCTTGTTCAGATTTTCTATATGTAAACTCACTGCTCAGTCTTGTAAGAGTTTGTCATCAGTTTTACAATCATCAAACTCCATCCAATAAATTCTATCTAACATTCTATATTTATAACAAACATGCACTGCAGATTATGCATTATATAAACTGATAAATTCACATTAATATTTCTGTTTGTTTTGTTCTTTACACAGGCTGTGTGGTTGTAATCTCACTGCTCAGTCATGTGAAAGTTTGTCTTCAGCTCCACAATCCTCAAATTCCCATCTAAATGTGCTGGACCTGAGTAACAATGACCTGCAGGATTCTGGAGTGAAGCTGCTTTCAGATGGACTGAAGAGTGCAAACTCTAAGCTGGAGATACTGAGGTTTGAGTTTGAAATACTTGATTATTATTATTTATTTATTTATTTATTTATTTATTACTAATGTTAATTACTAAAGAAAATCACTGTTAAGATGAATTCTGTATGTAATTACTGTGTTCTTCTTGTTCAGATTGTCTATATGTAAACTCACTGCTCAGTCTTGTAAGAGTTTGTCATCAGTTTTACAATCATCAAACTCCATCCTGAGAGAGCTGGACCTGAGTAATAATGACCTGAAGGATTCTGGAGTGAAGCTGCTTTCTGATGGACTGAAGAGTCCAAACTCTAAGCTGGAGATACTGAGGTTTGAGTTTAAAATACTTGATTATTATTATTATTATTTTATTTGAATCTTTTTTCCATTTTTTTTTTTTTTTTTTTTTTACTAATGTTAATTACTAAAAAAAAAAAAAAAAAAATCACACTGTTAAGATGATTTCTGTATGTAGTTACTGTGTTCTTCTTGTTCAGATTTTCCATATGTAAACTCACTGCTCAGTCTTGTGAGAGTTTGTCATCAGTTTTACAATCATCAAACTCCATCCTGAGAGAGCTGGA
>JAHKKF010531841.1:4504-15716 GCA_019740295.1 Labeo calbasu | reverse complement strand
CCTACATCGCTGCAGAAGTAGCGACCCAGTCTTTGCAAAGTGAACATGCAAAGAAGATCAAACACCCTTAACAAAAAAGGTAAAACAGCGATATAGGAGGATTTTGAAATTGAGGGAGAACATGAGATGGGAGTTTTTCGACATTCCCTAACTGTCACTAACTGGAAAAAAACAGTTAAGGCAGAGCAAGACAAGACGAGCGTTTGACATTAAAAAGTACATAAATTATATTATTTTTATAAAAATAACCATTCGTTTCGCTAGATAAGACCCTTCTTCCTCGGCTGGGATCGTTTACAACCGCATTTGGGATCGTTTGAAGCCACATTTAATCTGCACTTTGGAAGTTCTTTGGAAATGCTGAAATGTTCTCTTCAAAAAACATAATTTACAACTGAAGACAGAAAGACATGAACATCTTGGATGACAAGGAGTGAGTACATTGTCTGTCAATTTTTGTTCTGGATGTGGACCTCTCCTTTAAGGTGTTGCAAAAGTGTTCTAGATAGGGTTTTATGGTCCTCTGGGTGGGTAGTGTCTTACGCTAATGTCTTAGATAGTGTCTTACGCTCATCACTGTCACTTTCTAGTCAGCTAACAAATCAGAGTGGAGGAGGGGTGGGACTAACACCAACCAACCGCTTGTACTATGATGGAACAACAATGGAGAGACTTATGTCTTTACCAGATGGAATTGTCAATTTACCATAATATTGCTATAAAAAGAATGCTTTTCAGCAGAGCGCCTGATGGATGCTTTGGTGGGCATGTAGCCTTAGGGTGCTGCTTTTGTGTGGTTTTTACATGTTCTAGGTGGCTGTTAGGGCGTTACCACACATAACACGTGATACACATGTGACATAATATTATACAGATCAAAGGTAAATTCATTTCTGTGAATTTTAACAGCAAGTCTACTGATTTCCTGACTAAAACAGCAGACAGCACTAGAGAATTCTTTGTTTAACTCCTTTAGGGAGTCTGCAGGGTGCCTCCAATCAGACAGGCGTGGTCCACTAACACACAGCTGACCCACCGGAGGGAGCGCTTCTGTGCTTATCTAAATCTCCTGCGGAATCTGAGCTCTTGTGATCCAAATGAACAAAAAGAATGAAATATGAAACATTGGCCTAATTCGCCGGATTATTCGGCCGGTTTAAGTAGGTCACCTTTTGCCTCCATCTATATCACAGAAAGGAAAAGAGAAAGAGAGAGGAAGATACAACCAGTAGCACTCTTGTTTTCCATGATAACAGTACAAGTATGTATACAATATATAAGAATAGGTTGTGCAGGGTGCCAAATGCAAAATAAAGCATTTTAAAAGATTTAGCAACAAGAGCTGTTTAGTTTCGTTAGCTACTTACATACAAACGTTTTAACTTTTAGTTTTCCCTTATATTCAAGCAAATACAATGACCAAGATTGAGGCATTATTTCAAGTATTTCCCCCGTTTTTTAAGGGCACCTATATACAATATAACACAGGGACCTAATTCCTGATGATAATTTAAAAAATACATTTGCTATCCCAAACAGTACCGTCACAGTACAAACCAGCAGCAGACTATCCCAAAATTCTTTACCTAATAAGTACAGTTTATATTGTACGACGAGATCTTGTTACACAGAGTTTAATATCACAAGCCCACATTTCACTTTCAACACTAAGTTTATGAATAACCATCTAAGTATGCTTTAGTGAAGACAAATGTGTCTGTGCTTTGTTGAAATCGAAGTCCGACACACCATTAGAAGCATTTACTTCTTACAGTTTCGTCCATGCCGAGGGAGATATGAAAGATCCCTCACGCTGAGAGATGGTTCTCGTAGAGTACAGTATTAACTTTCACTCCCCCCCTGGACTTAAATGGAGCTGAGACTTCCAGGAAGGCCCCTGCGCCAAGATATCTGCAGAGTGGGCTTCGTTCCAAAACCAGACAGTATATTATAATAGCAGCTTGTTCTACTACAAGGACGAACTAAAGGTTATTTATGAATGAACTAAACTGACTAAATATATCCAGTGTTACTACAAACCTGGATTTTATCAGTTTATACAATGACCATTTATAAACTAGATTTTTACAAGAATAGTACTTGCTCATGCAAAACTTTACAGGTTGTTATGTAGTTGCTAAGGTCAATAGCTTTAAAGAAAATATGCTGTTGCTCCTTCAGTGAGCAAGCCAAAAATCTACTTAAAGGAGAACTCCACTTCCAGAACAACAATTCACAAATAATTTACTCACCCCATTGTCATCCAAGATGTTCATGTCTTTCTGTCTTCAGTCGTGAAGAAATTATGTTTATTTTATTATGTTAACATTCTCCATATAATGGAATGAACTTCCAAAATGTGGTTTAAATGCAGCTTCAAAGGACTCTAAATGATCCCAGCTGAGGAAGAAGGGTCTTATCTAGTGAAACGATCTGTAATTTTTTTCAGAAAATAAAGTTTTTTATACTTTTTAAGCGCAAAAGCTTGTGTAGCACAGGCTCTGGGATGCGCATTCACGACGCTACATACTGTTGAATCACGCCGAAAGGTCATGTGGAATGTAGGCGGAACTACAGACCCAGTGATTACAAAGCGAATGCGCAAAGTGCAAGTAAGTTTGTAAACGCTGTTTACAAACAAAAAGGTACAACGATGTCCTCCTCTCAAGTTGTAGGAGAAAATAAGATGGAGTTTTTCACCATGCTCAGTACACAGACGATGAACTTACACATGATTCGTAATAGTGATGAGAAGTTCGGATCATTTTACCGTCTCTTTCTGCAAAATGAACGAATCTTCTTTCGAGTCATTTCGTTCATTTTAGCAAAATATAATTAAAATGTTACGTGTTACTTCCCTAACACATCTACTGCTTACACAAACGTTGATCACACTACAAACAAGACAAAATTATAATGCTATAAGAAACAGAAAAGATTAATTCATTGTTTACCTGGATCTCTAGTCTGTGATTAGCTCACCTTACCTCTTATCTGACAAGTTTTCGGGTTTGAGTCGTTCGTTCATCATGACTCGAAAAACCCGAAGACTCAAAACAGGTGAACTAATTCCAGTACAGAACCTAATAGGATGTTGCGCATGTGTGACTGAACAAATCACTCCCCGAAACGACTCGTTCTTCCCGATTCACATTAAAGATTTGTTCAAAATAAAAGAATCGTTCAAGAACGACCCATTACTAATTCATAGCATCGTCGACGTGCATCCCAGAGCCTGTGCTACACAAGCTTTTGTGCTAAAAAAGTATACAATTTTTTATTTTCCGTACAAAAAAATGACAGATCATTTTGCTAGATAAGACTCTTCTTCCTCGGCTGGGATCATTTAGAGCCCTTTGAAGCTGCATTTAAAACCTCTCAAGATCAAGTTCAAGATGGGGGCACCAATGAAGTCCATTATATGGAGAAAAACCTAAAATGCTTTCCTCAAAAACCATAATTTCTTTACGACTGAAGACAGAAAGACATGAACATCTTGGATGACAAGTGTCTTCTGATTGGTTGTTAGGCTGTTTTGGATGTTTTAAGGTGTTACTAGGTTTTTCTGGATGGTTGTTAGGATATTCTGTATGTTTTAGCATGTTAGGGTTCTGCTAGAGTGTTCTGGATGTTTTAGGGTGTTGCTAGGTTGTTCTAAGTGATCGTTAGATTGCTGCCAGATTGTTCTGGGTGGTTGTTAGGGTGTTGCTAGGTGGTTGCTAATATCTTCAGAATGGTTGTTAGGGTGTTGCTAGAGTGTTCTGGATGATTTAGGGTGTTGCTTGTGTGTTCTCTGTGGTTGTTAGGGTGTTCTGAATTTTTTTGGTGTGTTAGGGAGCTGGTAGAATGTTCTTAATATTTTTAGTGTTGTTAGGGCGTTATTAGGGCGTTGCTAGGGTGTTCTGGATGGTTATTAGGGCGTTGCTAGGGTGTTCTGGATGTTTTTAGAGTGTTGCTAGGGTGTTCTGGATGTTTTTAGAGTGTTGCTAGAGTGTTCTCTGTTGTTAGGATTTCTGAATGTTCTTAGTGTGTTAGAGTGCCGGTAAAATGTTCTTGATGTTTTTATGGTTGTTAAGATGTTGTTAGGTGGTTGCTAATGTCTTCTGGATGGTTTTAAGGGTGTTGCTAGGGTATTCTCTATGACTGTTAGAGTGTTCTGGACGTTCATAGTGTGTAAGGGTGCAGCTAGGATGTTCTGATGTTTTAGGGTGTTTCTAGGGTGTTCTGGGTGGTTGTTCGAGTATTGCTAAGTGGTTGCTAATGTCTTCTGGTTGGTTGGTTGTTTGATTGTCAGGGTGTTGCTAGAGTTTTCTGGATGTTTTAGAGTGTTCTCTGTGGTTGTTGGGGCATTCTGAACGTGTGTTAGGGTTCTGTTAGAATGCTCTCAGTGTTTTCAGGGTTGTTAGGGTGTTGCTAGGTGCTTGCTTATGTTTTTTGGATGGTTATTAGGGTGTTTCTAGAGTGCTCTAGATATTTATGAGTGTTCTCTGTGGTTGTTAGGGCATTCTGCGTTCTTAGTGTGCTATGGTGCTGCTAGAATATTCATGATCTTTTTAGGGTTATTTGGGTGTTGCTAAGGTGGGTTGTTTGGGTGTTCTGGGCGTTCTTAGTGTGTTAGGGTGCTGCTAGAATATTCCTGATGTTTTTAGGGTTGTTAGTGTGTCGCAAGGTAGTTGCTATTGTCCTCTGGATGGTTATTAGGGTGTTGCTGGAGTGTTCTGGATGTTTTAGGGTGTTGCTAGGGTGTTCTCTGTGGTTGTTAGGGTGTATTGAACGTACTTAGTGTTGTTAGGGTGTTGTTACGTGGTTGCTAATGCCTTCTGGATGTTATTAGGGTGTTGCTATAGTGTGTGAGGGTGCAGCTAGGATGTTCTTAATGTTTTAGGGTGTTTTGAGGGTGTTCTGGGTTGTTGTTAGGGTGTTGCTAATGTCCTCTGGATGGTTATTAGGGTGTTGCTAGAGTGTTCTGGATGTTTTAGGGTGTTGCTAGGGTGGTCTCTGTGGTTATTAGAGTGTACTGAACGTTCTTAGTGTGTTAGGGTTCTGCTAGAATGCTCCCAATGTTTTTAGTGTTGTTAGAGTGTTGTTAGGTGGTTGCTAATGTCTTCTGGAAGGTTATTAGGGTGTTGCTAGTGTGTTCTTTATGGTTGTTAGAGTGTTCTGAACCCTCATAGTATGTAAGGGTGCAGCTAGGATGTTCTTAATGTTTTAGCGTGTTTTGAGGGTGTTCTGGGTTGTTGTTAGGTTGTTGCAATGCGGTTTCTAATGATTTCTGGATGGTTATTGGGGTGTTGCTAGAGTGTTCTGGGTGTTTTAAGGTTTTGCTACTGTGGTTGTTTGGGTGTTCTGAATGTTCTCAGTGTTCTTCTTAGGATGCTGGTAGAATGTTCTTGATGTTTTTAAGTTTGTTAGGGTTTTCCTAAAGTGTTCCGTATGTTTTAGGTTATAGCTAGAGTGCTCTCTGTGGCTGTTCTGGATGTATATGTGTGTTAGGGTGTTTCTAGGGTGTTCTGGATGTTTTAGGGTGCTGCATGAGGGTCACTAAGCCTGCAGTACGCTAAAACCAGGCTCAACACTAGTCACAGAACATCTTACAGCTTCTACTATCAGCTCCTCTGCGACGACAATTACAATCAGCGGTCATGTTGGGTGGGAGATTTTCTTTGGCTGGTGGATGTAATGGGCGCAAGCCTGATCTACTGACCGGCCTCACTGGGAAACATGGAGTCGTTCTCAATTCCTGAGCCTGTGCGTGAGAGGTCGGTGGGAAAGAGTGTGAACCAGTACAGCAGGCAGCTATTTTTATCACGTCTTACAGTATCCGTCTACAAGTGCCGGCAGCCGGTTTCTCTCAGTCAGCGTCAAATGTAATCAGATGCACATGCTACCTGAATGCGACTGCCTCTTATAGATTTGTTGGCACATTTCAACTCGAAAACATGTCAGCAGAAAACCGCGTGGCATGGCACACACATGGTTCATGTATCATCAAAAAAGAGTATACTGGCAGAAATGTCAAGTGCAAAGCGAGAAAGCTAAAAAAAAGTGATATCAGCTGGTTAAGACAAACTACTTTGCACTCCAATACAATCATGGTGTTAATAAATATTAACTCTCCTTTTCTATACTTACCTGTTGTAATTAAAAATGTAATATATATAATATAAATGTGATTTATTCTTTTGATGCAAAGCTACATTTTCAGCATCATTACTCCAGTTTTCAGTGTCATATGATCCTTCAGAAATCATTCTAATATGCTGCTCAAGAAACATTTTTTATTAATATCAGTGTTAAAACAGTTTTGCTGCTTTATTAGTTACTAAATATTATTTTTGTGAAACTTTTTGGTGCATGGAAAGAACAGCATCTATTTGAAAAAAAAAAGTTTTCTTAGTCATTTTTGCATCTTTTTAATGCATCTTTGCTGAATAAAACTACCAATTTCTTCTTATTTATTTTTAATCTTACTAACCAATAACATTTTATAGGTAGTGTGCACGTCTGTTCAATAATTTCCATGCTTAACTTAATCTCATATTACAGCCTGCTGTGTGGTGACCTGCACAACTCATTTCCAGAACCTGAAACCCTGGCTGCATCTCAATTTCCAAACTATCCATACTAAACAGTATGCCAGAATATGATTAGAGCATCATGAATCATAGTTACGTTGAAAAGAGAATGCCAAATGTGCCCAGATGGCACAGTATACTATATCCGGTGGGGTTTCAATGCCTGTTTTTCAACTAATGTTATTTCCTACAAGCACCTGCACTATGAATGAGAAGCAATTGAGGCCTAAAAAAGCTTGGACAGCCAAACATCTCCTTTTGAGATCCACGGAACAAAGTAAGTCATACAGCTTTGGTAGGAATAACTGAGAGACAATTTTGGGTCAATTATTCCATTAGAAAAAAATTAAAAAATAAAACAGTGAGCAATGAACTGTGGCTCTCACACAAGCTAGTATCTTCTAGAATCAAGAGAAGGAAACATACCCATAATGGCCCATGACGTCACTACTTTAATGCCTCTGAATGCCTGGTCAGGGTTCAAGAAACTGGACACCTATAGTGGGTTTCTCTTCGATGCCAGTACAGTGGCCTAATCCTGGAGCCACCACCAATCACATGGGTGTCTCCTCAGAGCATATTTATACATAGTATTGCAATTGTTATTAATAGAGCCGCCAGTCACAGGAGGTCTGATAGTTTCCTGTGCTCTAATAATAAACCCCAGGGGATCCAGCGGGACTGGGCTAATTGATTTGTTCTGCCCAGCTGGGTCAGAGAAAGGTAGGTGTGCGACAGGGTGGGGGTCTCTCTGCTAATTCAGGCATGAGCCTGTGATAAAATCCATCCTGTTTCGCTTGGCATGCAACCATGACTGCTGATAATATACAACCTGAACATGTTACATTATTATGTTACAAAGAGGAATGAAAGGCTCTACTACTTCCAAAGCAGCAGTTATCATTCAGAGCCTCTCCAATCATAACTCAGTCAAGTTAAAGAACCAGTTTTGCATCAAAAATTAGATGCAACCATAATCTAAAATTGTCATTTACCCAGTGCCAATGTAAGTAACCAAATTACACAATTACTTACAGTACTGTTCAAAAGTTTGCCATCCATTAAAAAAATTAATACTTTTATTTTGCAATGATGCATTAAAGGAGAACTCCACTTTCAGAACAACAACTTACAAAAAATTTACTCACCCCCTTGTCATCCAAGATGTTCATGTCTTTCTGTCTTCAGTCGTGAAGAAATGATGTTTTATGAGGAAAGCATTTCAGGATTTTTCTCCATATAATGGACTTCATTGGTGCCCCAATTTTGAACTTCCAAAATGTAGTTTAAATCCAGTTTCAAAGGGCTCTAAATGACCCCAGCCGAGGAAGAAGGGTCTTAACTAGCAAAACGATCAGTCATTTTCAAAATAAAATTTTGTATACTTTTTAAGCACAAAAGCTCGTGTAGCACAGGCTCTGGCTCTTTGTAAACACTGGGTCTGTAGTTCCGCCTACGTTCCACATAACTTTTCGACGTGATTCAATAGTATGTAGCATCGTGGACGTGCATCCCAGAGCCTGTGCTACACAAGCTTTTGTGTTAAAAAAGTAAACTAATTTTTATTTTCCGAAAAAAATGACTGATCGTTTCGCTAGATTAGACCCTTCTTCGTTTAGAGCCTTTTGAAGCTGCATTTAAACTACATTTTGGAAGTACAAAATTGGGGCACCAATGAAGTCCATTATATGGAGAAAAATCCTGAAATGCTTTCCTCAAAAACCATAATTTCTTCAGGACTGAAGACAGAAAGACATGAACATCTTGGATGATAAGAGGGTGAGTAAATTTTTTGTAAGTTGTTGTTCTGAAAGTGGAGTTCTCTTTTAAATTCAGACAGTAAAAGTAAAGTAAAGTGACAGTAAAAACAAAAACGTTCAATAGCAAATAAATGCTTTCAAGAATCCTGAAAAAATATATCACTGTTTCCAAAAAAATATTAGGCAGCACAACTGTTTTCAACATTGATATTACCAAATCAGCATATAATTTCCGCATATAGTTTTCCATAAAAACTACTAAAACTGAAGGAGAAAATGCATTAATTGGTTTTTACGGTCCATCACTTTATTGTGTCGCATTAGGATACATGCGACAGTCATGGAGCTTTTCTTTTAGTCGACCGTTTGCATTTCTTTGATTTATTCTCTTTTATGAGCTAAAAAAAATGCATAAATGGCCTACAAAACTCTTTCTCTTGCTTATGGCATCTGACCCCAACGAAAAGTTTTCTGACCCCAATTTTTTGCTGATTTTTATTCTGATCACTGCAGACAGATTTTACGCTTACAATCAGACTGTAATCACAGATAAATGAGCCTAGTCTTTGCACAAATTTCCTTTCTGTTCCACACTCCAAACATTTGATCTTTTGATTTTTGTCCATTTTAGCCAAAAAGCTTGGGTCGCAGAATAGTGATGAGTTGACTGTCTCTGGTGGTAGTGCTGTATCTGGTTCACTCCAGGGCTCAAGGGCTCTCAGCGAAGGCCCTGCAGTGCTATATTAAGTACTGCAGAAGGGCTGTATTGACGTCTGCAGTGAGTCTGACCCTGTTCGCTGCTCTGAGTGCTAATGACTGCCAGAAGCTCATCTCATAGTCAGTGCTGCCGGACTCTAGCATAGTTCAGCCTCAAGCTGTTTAGATTAGTCCTGATACAGATATCTTTGATAACTCTGACAAGATTAAAAAAAAAAAACACTTTACATTTATTATGTCTTGGCTTTTTTTGTCAGTATGAAAATATATTAAAGAAGACAAAAAAAAAAACATAAAACATACTATAATATAATTGAGTCTGAATATTCAGCAAAAAAAAATGTCTTATAGGTGTAAAAAGACACTAATTAACTAAATCAATTAACTGATTAGTTAAATAAGCAGTACAACTGTTTTCAACACTGAATAATAACGTTTCTTAAGCAGCAAATCAGCATATAAGAATAATTTCTGAAGGACTAGTGACACTGAAGACTGGAGTAATGATGCTGAAAATTTAGCTTTGCATCACATGATCATCAGGCTTCAGATACATTCTAAATTTCATGTCAATTATTCAATTATATAAAGTTATAATAATATAATTAGTAATTAAAAACTGTTTAGTTTAGAAATAATAAAAGAATGGATTATAAAGATAAAAGCATTTTCATTAGCGCTCTTAGACTTTTGGACTCTACTGTATTTTATAGGTAACAATACGAACATAATGAGTGGAAGGCATTAATTTTCTGGTCTAGTTGGCAACATCCTGTATGTCAAGCACAATAGTAAAGGTCCAAAGTTCAAGCAATAATAATTATAAGGGCTTATTATGTAGCTGAGGACCAAGCAATTCAACGCGGAGAAAGAAATGCAACATTTATCAAGTTCTACCTGCGTTTTTTCAAAGAGAAGCACTGGGGTACTGAAAGGAAAGAAAACATTAAATAGGGGAGACAGAATGTTGTTATCGACATCCTGTTTCCTGTCTGTCTGAGCTGGTAGTCTGCAGGGCGCACCATTCGCCTGAGCGAAACGTCCAACAAACAACATATGAGAACAGTTACAGCAGATTGTTTACCTATGTAATGCACAACGCATGTCTGTCCTTTCTTCGGGAAGGTTCTTCCTGTAAAGAAAGAGGAGAACAAGACAGTTAGTGCCAAAGATGATTCATAGCACGTGAACCTTATACCATAATGTCCACTGGCACCATCACAGTCTGGTGATGAAAGATGCTTTTCAGCTTGTAGTTAATGTTATCAGTTCATTAACTCCTAGTCTCAGACACAGACAACACCCTTGTTGACCGTCCACTGACCGTCTGATGTGTATTGCATATAGACTGTCTCAAATGACCAGGTCCAGTCTTACTGGCTGGCTGGCACACAGATTCCTGGGCTCAAAGGTCTTTATCAGGTAGTGTAGCTTAGAAATTATGCAGTTATGTCACTAATTATGCAGTTTTTTTGTCTTCAATCGTGAAGAAATTATGTTTTTTGAGGAAAACATTTCAGGATTTTTCTCCAAATAATGGACTTCATTGGTGCCCCGATTTTGAACTTCCAAAATGTAGTTTAAATGCAGCTTCAAAAGACTCTAAACGATCCCAGCGAGGAAGAAGGGTCTTATCTAGCGAAGCGATCGGTCATTTTTTCTAAAAAGAAAAATTTATATTTTTATTTTGTGTAGCACAGGCTCTGGGATGCGCGTTCACGTACTATTGAATCACGTCCAAAGGTCACGTGGAACGTAGGCGGAACCAGACCCAGTGTTTACAAAGCAAACGTGCAAAGACTAAGAAAGTGCAAGTAAGTCAAATGCTGTTTACAAACAAAAAGGTACAACGATGTCGGACGATTCTGAAGTTGTAGGAGAAAATAACATGGCGTTTTTCGACATACTCTACCTTTTTGAGCCGGAGTACACAGACGATGAACTTGTGGTGATACGAAGACGTGATTCGTAGTAGTGATGGGAAGTTCGGATCATTTTACCGACTCGGACCTTTGAGTCTCGTTCAGCAAAATGATCGAATCTTTTTTCGAGTCATTTTAGCTCATTTTAGCAAAATCAGCATCACGTGACAGCTCCATAAGATGAACGAACGACTCGAAAAACCCGAAGACTCGAAACAGGTGAACTAATTCCAGTACA
>JAHKKF010531839.1:218-14190 GCA_019740295.1 Labeo calbasu | reverse complement strand
CCATCAGGACTCTGGTTCTGCTGCTGCCTGGGCAGTTCCTGTGGAAGAACGTGTTGTGTTTCTCATTGATCAGACTGTTCATCAGCTGAGACTTGGATAAAGAGATGGAACCAAACCTGAAGAAAAACACCATTGGAGTTTGTGTCTTGTAGATTGGCTGATTTTGACTGATGATTTCATTGTTGGTTTTTCTCATCTTCCAGCTCTTGTTGATTTGTCTGAATGTCCAGAGAGGATACTCAATCTGTCGTGTGAATGGATCAGGAACAAGCAGAGGCAGAGCGTACTGACACTGGGACAGTTTAGTCACCATCAGCTGCTTCAGGAAACTATCAGCACAATGAAACACGGCCATCTGAACATCCATCGTGTGAA
Organism: Labeo calbasu; assembly: GCA_019740295.1. NCBI lineage: Eukaryota > Metazoa > Chordata > Actinopteri > Cypriniformes > Cyprinidae > Labeo > Labeo calbasu. The sequence continues at coordinate 13,815 of JAHKKF010531839.1, read as the reverse complement.
CCCCATCAGTTTTGGTCATTACTTCATTTGAAAAAGACAGTTCTTTGAAAATATCACCATCATCTTCGTGTATGTCAGTTTGTCTTTGTGGTGTGATATGCTGATTTTTGATTTGTTCAATTTTAATATATCTTGCTGTATAGTTCATCATCAGTAGTTTTTGAAGGAACGTCTGAACCAGCTCTACTTCAGCACAGGACTCATTGGACTTTGATGAATATTCAGTTATCTCAAGAAGATCTGCAGCTCTCAGTTCATGACCTGTCTTGCCTTTAAGATGAAGCCTCTCAAAGATTTTCTCTACCCCTTGTTTCAGTTCTGTGACTTTTCTTGCCTGTAAAATAAAGATCACAACTTTCAGTGAAGTTTTATACAGAATTACTAGCATTACAAGGATTTTCTGCATGATAATATTGATTGCATTCAAAATGTGTGAGACTGCAAAACCCTGCCCCTTTGATCACCAATGGTAAAGTGCCCTTTTAGTCCTATGCAGAACATGATTTCTACTAAGAATCCCACCAGCCCTCAAAATGGAATTTTTTGTGCCCAAACCTTAAGAAACTGGAAATGTACCACCTGGAACTGACTCAGACCTGTTTATTATTTGAAAGCTGGACCCATTTCTGGCTGGTGACACAGACCCTTGTGGACCTGATCGGCACAGACTGCATAGCTAACAAGTTGTTAAAATTAAACTTTGTTTCTAATGTACCATTAATTAGTAATGATACATTCTGTGCCGAAGCTTCGGAGTGTGTCGAGAAATCCTAAAAGCTTTTGGTGAAGCGTGTATAGAGGGTTACATCACTTTATCCGCCTAAATGGTTCAGAAAGTGGTTTGAATCTTGCAAATTCACAGTCCTCTGCCCCGTTAAACCCAGCCACTTTCCAGTTTTAAACTAATAATATTGCTCCTCCTGCCTATTATGAGCAAAGAGTTCACTTACACACATTTAATAGCCCCATTCATTTCAAGCCAATACATTTATTACACAGTGATGTCATATTATGTTATGCAATCATTGTATACCACCAGAAAATACACATTATATTCATATAAACTGATTAGTGTATTTGGAAACAGATTTTTTTCTTCACCATTATTTCTAAGCCTTAACTATCGCAAAATACAGTGTTACCATGGATCACATCAGGTCATCTGTAATGTATCTTGTTTTACACTCTTTGGCCACCAGGTGGTATTGTGAGGAAATTAAGCTTCGAGAAATGAACCCTTTTGTGAATCACTGGCGGGTGCGGTGTTCTCCGATCGATTAGGGTATTACACACAAATGTTAAACAGGCCGACACCCGAGGTAATAGATTGGGACCTGACCCAGACCCGGTTGACCGTTTAAAATATAGATGTTAAACCGCTAGATGCTAACAGCTAACTTGCATAATAACCCGAGGCAACAGTGTAAAAGTAGCTTAAAATCAGACCCACCTATCTTGCATTGGCATCTGCACTTCACACGCATATGCTTGCAGGCATGAACTGGAATCACAAACTAGGCTGCATTTGAGTCTTCAAGGCATTTTTGAGGACACAACATCAAGTAACTTTAACGAATGTTACAGTATCCACTCTAGTTATCCACTAGTAAAAACATAATTTTGTCAGTTATTGTCCGTGTATCGCCATAATATCGTATTTACTACAGTTCAGTTAGCTAGTAAATCAGGAGGCTCAGGCTGGTGTGACTGACTGGAAGCAGGGCATTTGCGTATTCATAGATCCGCGTATAGTAAAGGAGGCACAAGGGTTCAAGCTGTTTTAACCCTCTGGGGCGCGGTTTGTGGCAGTTTTATTTATTTATTTATTTTTTTTCTTGATAAAACCTAAAACAACTTTTAATTACTTTTTTGATCGTACAGATAAGAACAATAAGAGCAAAAAATTTATATTTCCCTCAGAGGAAGAGCGCGATGCGACTGCAAGATCCACCAAAGCAATAAGTCTTTCTTTTATTAGCCTACTTACGTTAGTTGTTGTGTTACTGTGACATACTGTAAGCATTTGTGGTTGTGAATAAAGTATTACACAGTACAAAAGAAAAGAAAAAGTTTTTGAACAGTAAGATTTTGTCTTTTAAATAATTGTCTTCTGCTCACCAAGCCTGCATTTATTTGGTCCAAAGTACAGCAAATACAGTATTTAAAAATATATATATATATATTTTTACTATTTAAAATAATTGTTTTATATTTGAATATATTTTAAACTGTAATTTATTCCTGTGATTTCAAAGCTGAATTTTTTGGCATCATTACTCCAGTCACATGATCCTTCAGACATTTTCCAAACTATAATTCGTGACTACAATCAAGTGAAACGTTATGAAGTATGTTTCATTTCATTGCACTGAAATGTATCACTACACCAGGATGTTTTTAATGTTCTATAAAATAAAAATGACGCGATATAAAAGTAATAGTGTTTACACTGTAACACTGAATGATAAGAGTCTGAGAATGTTTAGACAAAACTACTGTCATATACTCTGTTCACGAATATATGTTTGTGCTTAACAATAATAAATTCGTTTCCGAGACATAAAATGTTTTGTACTGTATAATACATACAAAGTATGCCTGTGTTTATGACTATAAAATCATATTTATTTATTTTTTTTAATTTTTTATTTATCATATATCTATAGGCAGGGGCGTTTCTAGGATTTTAAAACATCCGGGGCTGATGTCAAAACATCAGGGGCTAGTAGTGTTGGGTGGGAGCTCACATCATGCTCACATAAGATTTTGTTAGACACAAGTGGTTGAACTTACACTATGAACAATAATAAATAGTAATCACTGCAAATAGCAAACATATCAAAATATTATTACAAAATTACAACTTTACAAAAATATGTTAGACAAATAAAATGATACATTTGAAAAAAGATGACTTCTCTTTAGTGGGTAAATTTAATTTTATTAATCAAAATGTAATTAATCATGTGTAATTAATTAAAACCATGAATCTTATACAATTTACCGTCAATTTATCAAAAGTTAAGAAARYKTACATGTTTAGGACCCCATGAAATGTTTTATTTTTTCTCACCTTACGTTTTATTGTTACCAAATATGTTTTGGCATGTCTGTTTATTTGAATGCATAAAAAACAACTTTTATGTATTTTTACAATAGCCTTGGAATTCTGTGTTGTGTATTTTTCTGGTTATCAAACGAAGGTATAAAATATTAAATAAACTGATATGATAATAAAAATGATATTTTATTTTTGGCAAATAAAGGGGATTTACTATTTTTAAAACATGGAAAAAATATTATGAGGAAAAAATTGTATAAATATTAATGAATTAATAGCAGTAGTAGTAGGCACGTACATTATACTGAATGGTTAATGAAGTTAAATCGAACTTTCACTTTGACGGGTGAATATTTCTGTGTGTATATTTGACACTTGTTTTACTCAAATGAAACAGTGAAATGCTCATGAAGTGACTCTCAGAGCAGTTCTGGAGATGTTGTTAATGTATTAATGTCCCAATTTAGTGAAACGGCAGACGCTGAAATGACTGCGAGCGTCACACGCGCATCAGTATTATATGTAAAGGAACCGCGCGTTCGCCCCGTTCATTCATAAAAAGACACGCAAAACGTGCAGGATTCATATTTAAATAGTCTTTTGCGGCATTATATTTACAGATACTAGTCCATATCGCGACTTGATGCAAGTGTAATGAATGAATTACGGAAGTTTGAATGAATTAATCAAAAGTTGGTCATTACCATTCAGGGGCAGGTCATTATCATTGGGGCATTATCATAGCCCTAGCGACGCCCCTGGACTATAGGATATAAAAGTAATATGAGTTTATTATTAATACTTTGTTCGTGAATATATGTTTAACATGTTAACAATAATAATTAGTTTATCAGATGTAAAATGTCAGTTTTTTAGGATAGTACAAAGCATGCCTGTGTCTATGATGTAGCGTTTGGGCCAATCAGACACACAATTGTTCATTTGATTTACTAAATCAACCAGGCCCCTGGTTACCATGGCAACCAGGACACCTCTGCCAGATCAGATAAACTTTATGACCTAAAAGTATGTAGAGAGAATCTTCCCCTACTTAAATCTCTCTAAAACAGAAACATACTGCTATAGGAATTTACTACTTTTATTCATTCACAGACAAACCCATCTTTGACCTTCCTATCACACATACTGTAGCCTCAGGTCATTGTGTATAGTATTACTGCCTTGTATTTTGTGTTTTTCATTGTATTCTGTTGTATGCATTTGTTATGATAGATCTCTAGTGTAGTATAATCTCACCTATGCCATTTTTGGTCTCTTTGAATTTGTATTTTGATGATCTAAAAGATGGTGTATATTATATGTTGATACCTATGCAACATATTAGTGTTTTAAAAATCCTTAGTAGTTTTTGCATCAACACCCAATCAAATTACATATGCAAAATACCATGCTCACAGACAAAGAATCTTCCGATCGCTGTCCATGTGGAAGGACTCACGGGGAGCCTGAGCCGGCACAGGGCGTGCCCAGCGGGCCCGAAGAGAGCTGTGGCTCTCGACCACAAAGAGTCAGACTAATAACACTGGAGTTCATCTTCACTCAACCCTGGAATTCATCCTCATGGAAATGTCTTTAAACAGACATTTCTCACTTCTTCTGCGTGTTTTCTTTTTAGCTTCTTCACTCGTCTCACATGAGTGGCTCACCCCAGCCAGTCATTGGTTTTTTTGGAACCTAAGAGGATGAGGAGGATGAGCTAGAACTTTTCGGGACTTCCCTAAGCTTGCACCAGGCCTTGCAGCCTTGTCTTTCCATTCCCCAAAGATCATAGGATTTCAGCTGGGTCCCTCTCAGCTCTTGGTTCTTTAATTTTCACATGAGAAGAAACTCCCAGTGACTATCAAGTCAGAACATCTTTGGAGTTTATCACTCTTTAAACCCGGAAGAATGTGATCATGATTCCAAAACCACCACTGCTCCAAACCATCAAGACTTTCAGCAGAGACTGCATTCAGATGCTCATTCAACAACCAAGGCAATGCAAGTATCGTACATTCAACTAAACGAAACAGAGGTTTAGTATAAGCTGTAAACCCGTTGAAAAATGGCACTGATGGTTTCACTCAGGTGGTTAACTGATTCTTTTCATAGCTTCATTTTCTTGTATCTCTAATGGCTTTTCACTGACCATTCCCCCATGTATGAGTGATTTCATGTTTGTTTGTTTAGATTAGTTACGTGTTAGTCCTTAGTTAATAAAACTCTTGTGCACAAATTACATTACAATTTTGATTCTGATTCTGCCTTTCAAAATTAATGTCCCTTTACGATTCCGATTCAAGCTACATGCTCTAATGCAAGAGTACTTTAAGAAAGTTATTTTCTGTGGCCAAGAAAATCATAAAACATGTTTTAGAAAATTTAAATCAATATATAGTTTTTGGAAACGAGTGAATGAGATGATTTTCACATCATCTTGTAGAAAAAAACTCTAGCCTATCACACCCAGTTCTCAAAAGTCTTTTGAACAAATCTTCTGAATGTGTTTCATGGCCTTATTTCAGTGACTTAAAAATTTTAGTTTTTCACTAACCATGCATAAACATTGTTTTCTTCAAAACACAAACATGCACATTAATGTTGCTTGCGTATTACTGTAGCCCAGTTTGTGCTAATTACAATGTAATCAGACTTTAGCCATTAATATGTTTTTAAAATACTGAAAAAAGCACAAATGTCAGGGCATGTCAAAACTTCTCCAGGGTGCCAGAACACCCTCAGACCAGTTAAAAACATTTAAATATGCAATATTGATGATGATGAGTTTGAGTTTTATGGGATAACATTTTTGACTACATGGGGACTTTAACAAAGCAAGGTGTTCTAAAAGGGGTCCTATAATGCTTTTTTGGACTTTACTTTTCATTGAGTTTATTTGTACATGTGCATTGTCACTATAGTCTATGCATAATTATTAGGCACATTGATATTCTTGTCACATTATTTTTCCAAGCACATTTTACCAATTCCAAACCACATCAATCTTAATAACTGTAAAAACTTGTCTTCCAAGACTTGCACAGCTTAAAAATTTCTTACACGGTTCAATAACCATGCATGTGAACTACAAAATGACATCAGTATACAAATGCAGTAAAAAACTTATTTAAACTGAAAAATATATATAACAACATACAATTGTGCATGAAGGCTGAAAGTGAAAACCTCCTTATATTCAGGTGTGCATAATTATTTATTTATTTATTTTTTACAGATAAAATGAGCCAAAAAAGAGTTTTAACTTGGACTGAAAAGTAAAAAAAAATATTAAATGCCTATGAGAAAAATGCAATACTAATGCATTACTAGAATTTGCAAAGTTAAGGCATGTCCATTGGACAGCGAAATGGGTCAGCACAGTCAGGAGAGGGGAAAAAAAAAAAACAGGTGGAGAAGAAAAGACACATGTTAACTGCAAGATAATTAAGAATTAAGGTGACTCTTGAAGGAGCAGCATCACATCCTCTTGTACCACTCTTTCAAGAATTTATCTTTCAGAATCTGTCAGTAAGTTTTGGGAGTTAATTTTTAGTCTATTTCTTATCCTGAAAAGTCTGTCTTGTAAAGATGGACTAAAAATTAACTCTCAAAACTTACTGATTCTGGAAGATAAATTCTTGAAAGAGTAGGACAAGAGGATGTGATGCTGAGTCACTCTCAACTTATCTGTTTATAAAATAAAAAAACAACACAAATAATAAATAATAAGATTAAATTAAAAAAAAAATTATAATTTAAAAAATCAGTCTTTATTTATTTCACAACACTTCAGCATGTGATTAAGTGAGGGTCTTTTTTTATTTTTTACCCAAGCAAAGACTTTTCTGGAGACTGGAGGTTGGTTGCAGTTCTGGAAAATGGTGGCACTGGAGACTAAATGGTGCCTGATGATTTCACACCTAATTCTTTACCTTAATTCTTATGTAGTTAACATGTGTCTTTTCTTCTCCAACTGTTTTTTTCTGACCATGCTGAGCCCATGAGCATTTCACTGTCCAATCGTCATGCCCAGTGGCGGTTCTACACTGAATTGCTCCCCGGGTGAAACTTTCTGTGATGGTTTGTATATTAGGCTTTTATTGTGTTTTTTTAGCAAGGTAAGCATAGCAAGCATCATAAGCAAGAAGGCTAACAAACCTAAGAGTTAACGTTATACCACTAATTAACATAATGACATGAATACCTTAATCATACAGAGAGAGCATTGTTGCATACCTTTATCTTTTGCCCGTTTCTCCTCATCTTCTTTTCTTTTTTTCCTAAATTGGGCACCTGACAGCTTTGGCCTTTTTCTCTCCATCGCTGTGTTTACTTTGTAATCGACAATCAACAGATTTCTCATCCCCCAACGCTGTCACTCACGACCAGAAGTCAAGACTAAACCACTTCACCTCCACATCATAATCGTTTTTTATTACCTATTTTTATTAGCAATTTCACACAATTAATTGCAGCTGACACAGCAATTTGTGTCAGCTGCACCACACAGATACATCTTCTACGTTCTTTACGCTTTGATTTGAATGAAAACAGTGTATCCATATGGTGCGGCTGACACAGAACAGTGTACACAGTTTGCGTCCAGTGGATATTCTACAAAATGGCACCACGGTGACACAGATGAGACAAATTGTTGAATAAAGTCATTATTTTTATTTTCTTTGTGTACAAAAAGCATTCTCGTTGCTTCATAAAATTCAGATTGAACCACTGATGGACTATTTTGACGATGCCTTTCATACTTTTCTGGGTCTTGACAGTGGTATTTGCTTGGCAGTAAGTGGGGCAGTCACAAGCCTCCCGGTTTTCATCCAAAATATCTTAAATCTTAAAAGTTTTCAGAAGATGAGCAAAGCTTTTGCGGGTTTGGAACAACATGGGGGTGTGATTAATGACAAAAATTTAATTTTGGGGTGGAGTAACTCTTTAGCAGACATCTTGCAGATGCACGTGTGCTATCAGAATTATTACCAGCTTCGCGCTGCTCAATAGATAATATTCATCACTAGGAATTGGGAATTTAGCGAGTGGAAATTCTTTCCTCTATGGACCCACTGCCGTTAACTTGAACATGCAAACTCACCGCATTAATCATAAGCTGCCTGATTCGGAAGTGACTGAGTTAGCATTACTTCACGCTTTGCTACATTACAGACATAGACTCCACGAGTTATGTGACTGAACAAGTTCAGAGGTGAACTTCATTCCCAAGAAAGATATCAAGAGATCAAGCATCCTCGTCACAGCTGCTATGTTTCTCTCAAACGTCTCACAAGCTAAGTTCTTTTTTAATGTTCTTAGTTATTGGCAACATGTGTGTTGCTAAGGCTATCCGCGTTGCTTAGGCTCTTTTAGTTGTTTAGTTGGCAATGTATGGTACTACTGTATCTGTGTAACTGGCAACACGCTTGTCACTGCATTAACATGTCTCTACATTATTTTTCACTTGATAAAATAAGCACTGCCCCACACAAGCTGTTGTCACATGCATTAAACCAGGAGAGATCACTCAGGTGAGCAGTAAGTAAGGGATCATGGGGTAAGTGCAAGTTTTTGCACATTGATCGTAAGTGCCTGATTCAGAAGTAACATTGCTATATCATGATATGGACTCCATGAGTTCAGACTTACTAAGAACAAGTTAGATGGGATCTCACTCCCCACATGAAGAAGGCTTAAGAGATCAAGCTTCACATTTCATCTAGCTATGTTTCGGTCTCCATTCCTCTCTAAATGTCTTCAGTTAGCCAAGCTAGTTCTTATGCTTGCAGATTATTGGTAACATGCTTGCTTATGTTGCTTAGGTTATTTAGTCATTTTCCAGCAAAATGCTAGTGCTAAGATATGCGATTATACGGACAAAGTGCCATACTTATCTGTTGTCACTGGCAACATGCTGTTGCATGCTTTCACCTATCAAGTCAAGTAGCCTTTATTTTATAGTACTCTGCAGCACAGATTCAAGTAGCATGGGTGATAGACAGGAATAATGATCATGGTGCAAACGGAATAATTTCTGCTGTGGCGCAGCTTCAGTGAAGTAATTTCGTTGTTACTGTCTGGATATCGGACACGCTCATTCTATATAGTTGTATTGAGAACATGGTAGTTCTTAAAGCTATGATTGTTTTGAGAACGTGCTTGTTCCTAGACTATCTGGTTATGCTGTCTGATTTTTTGTTCTAATTTTATTGCAGGTGTTCGCAGGGTCTTATGAAGTATTAAAAGTTGATAAATCAAATCAGAGAAAATTAGGGCCGTAAAAAGTATTAAAAAGTCTTAAATGCATTTTCCAAAGTTAAATTGTTACTGATGTAACCGGTTAAAACCTCAAGTGCTGATGAGGTTTTATATGCATTTGAAAAGTCTTAAAAAGGTCCTAAAAGGTATTAAACCTAACTTTATCATTCCTGTATATAGCCTACCCTGTATCGGAACATGCTTGTTCCTAAGCTGTCTGGACATTTTGGTAGCATGCTTGTTCCTAAGCTGCCTGGTTGTTATTGGGAGCAGCTTGTTCCTAAGCTATTGGGTCATTATTGGGAGCACGCTTGTCTCTTAGATGTCAAGTTGTTATTGGGAGCAGCTTGTCCCTAAGCTGTCTAGATATTACTAGCAGCAGCTTGTCCCTAAGCTGTCTAGTTGTTATTGGAAGCAGCTTGTTCCTAAGCTATCTGGTCATTATTGGTAGCACGCTTGTCCCTAAGCTGTCAAGTTGCTATTGGGAGCAGCTTGTTTCTAAGCTATCTGGTTGTTATCGGGAGCATGCTTGTCCCTAAAATGTCTAGTTGTTACTGGGAGCAGCTTGTTCCTAAGCTATCTGGTCAATATTGGTAGTATGCTTGTCCCTAAGCTGTCTAGTTGTTATTGGGAGAAGCTTTTTCCTAAGCTGTCTGGTCGTTTTTGGTAGAACTCTTGTCCCTAAGCTGTCTAGTTGTTACTGGGAGCAGTTTGTCCCTAAGCTGTCTAGTTGTTATTAGGAGCAGCTTCTTCCTAAGCTATCTGGTCGTTATTGGCAGCATGCTTGTTCCTAAGCTGTCTAGTTGTTACAGGGAGCAGCTTGTTCCTAAGTTATCTGATCATTATTGGTAGCATGCTTGTCCCTAAGCTGTCAAGTTGTTATTGGGAGCAGCTTGTTCCTAAACTATCTGGTTGTTATCGGGAGCATGCTTGACCCTAAAATGTCTAGTTGTTACTGGGAGCAGCTTGTTCCTAAGCTGTCAAGTCGTTATTGGGAACACGCTTGTCCCTAAAGCTGGGCTCACACTACAGGATTTTAAAAATCCTAACCGATTATGAAATCTGGTTGCAGCGCACACACAAGGAGAATCTTTGCAGATTATCTTCCCTGAAATCTTAAACATGCATTTTTTACACATCTGTTTTGCGATCACTCATTGGCTGTTTTGAAAGTACTGACATAATCATAGCCGTGATCATCCTGATTTAAAATCCTGAATATCAAATATGTTTGATATGATCGGGGTGGCCCCGATTTGTGTGAAAGCATAGCAGGAGGTGCAAGATTCGATCTGTGAATGTCTCACAATACCAGATAATAAGATATCTAGTTGTTACTGGGAGCAGCTTGTTCCTAAGCTATCTGGTCATTATTGCTAGCACGCTTGTCCCTAAGCTGTCTGGTTGTTACAGGGAGCAGCTTGTTCCTAAGCTGTCTAGTTGTTATTGGGAGCAGCTTTTTCCTAAGCTGTCTGGTCGTTATTGGTAGAACGCTTGTCCCTAAGCTGTCTAGTTGTTATTGGGAGCAGCTTTTTCCTAAGCTACCTGGTCATTATTGGTAGCACGCTTTTCCTTAAAGCCAGGCTCACACTACAGGATTTTTAAAATCCTAACCGATTATGAAATCTGGTTGCAGCGCACACATAAGGAGAATCTTTGCAGAGTATCTTTCCTGAAATCTTAAACATGCACACACTACAAGATTTGAAAACTGTGGCACATCACATACTACAAGATATTATTAAGATTATCATGACGGAGGGAGCGCCTCACGTGATCTTATGCAACAGATCTTCATTTCAGCAACTAATGTTTACAAATAATAGTTAGCATGCCAGCACCTTTATGCACTTACCCGGTATGTTCAAAACTGAGATGATTTCACTCCAGAGCTTTCCTTGCTCCATGCGGTTGTGGTATATTTTCAATATATTATAGAGACAGTGTTACTACAGAAACATAAGAAGCAGTTTCCTCCATCTCCACTATCCAATGGATCCTACAGCAGCTGTTTTGCGCTCGCACATTGGCTGTTGTGAAAGTACTGACGTAATCATAGCCGTGATCATCTCGATTTAAAATCCTGAATAGCAAACATGTTTGATATGATCGGGGCGGCTCCGATTTGTGTGAGAGCAGATCGGAAGGTGCATGATTCATTCTGTGAACGTCTCACATTACCAGATAATCCGTGCGAGATGCTGCTTCAGAGAAGAGGCCTACAGATATATTACTACCACAAGATGGAGCTCTGAAGAGTGGAGGCTTCCCTCAAAGCGTACCATAGGGACTTCCTACACTGAAGAAGGAAACTACTTCTCGGTAAACCTTCTGCAAAGCCTAGACCACAGAGAGTGGGCCAAACTTCCTCCAAATGAGTGCCACCCTCTCGGGTGGAGTCTCCCCCAGGCTTTGACAAGTCGACTGCTCATCCTTCTTCGGAACAGTGAAGTAACTCGCTGGAGACCCCTCTGCACCGTAGGTGGCAGGGTTAACAGATCGATCTCCCGAGGGCACTGAGGAGAGACAGGCACCATATGATGAGGTGTACACCGCTCTTCCCCAGAGGGGCCTGCCCTCAGGTGTCCTAGACGGCGGGCGTCCGGAACGCATGATGACCTTTTAGATCCAGGAGCCGTAACCAAGGCTTCTCCACATGTCTAAGGCACGTAGGTAGCACCGCGTGACCTTGATCATGCAAAGTGGGTTTCCCCTCAGGAAAAACCACTTGGTTCTAAGTCACCACTGCAGGGATCTCATGTACAGCAGGGCAAGAGGTATTCCGTTGGAAGCAGCTGCCATCAGACCCAACAGTTTCTGGAACTGTTTGACAGTGAGTGACTGGCCTACTCTCACTCTCTTGCCTGCCGTGAGGACTGACTCGATCCGAGCAGGAAACAGATGTGCCTGCATCGTGGTCGAATCCCACACCATGCCCAGATAAGTAGTTCTTAGTAACGGAGAAAGCACACTGTCCTGGCATTCAGTCGCAACCCCAGTTCATTCATATGAGCGAGGACGACATCTCAGTGCCGAGCCATCAGCCGTTCAGAATGGGCTAATATCGACGAAAAGTCAATATAGTTCAGATGCAGATGCCAGTGCAGCATTCACACACTTAGTGAAAGTACGGGGTAAGAGTGCAGTAAATGGCCGCTCTACAGCGGCTGCTCCTGCCCAGCAGCCTAAGTCAAAGTGCCCACACATCAACCTCCTCGTTGGAAGAGAGGTGTAGCACCATGCTCTCAAATGGTGGAAGAAAACGCAAGCGTGCTTCCGAACCAAGAGAGCACAGTAAACAAAGAATTCAGAATTAAATGGGCACTTTATAAATGAACACAGGCCCGCCCCCTCAAGAGAGGACTGTGCGTACTCAGCTCCCGAACAAGCCACACATAAATCGCGCAAATCCCGTCCCCGCAAGAGCAGGGCGATCTAATATGCAGTCTGCTCATGAGCGACAGCAGCAGCAGCACAAGCTCTCACTCAAAGGGGGAAGAACAGCAGCACGGGCTTCTGAAGCCGAGAGAGAGCGTTAAATCTAGGGAGAACGGCAGAGAAAAGGAGGCCCGTCTCTACTACATCCATAGATCTATGTGTGATCCCCACAACCAAAGCCGCCGCCCTGCCTCGGCAGAAGCGGGAGCTAAGCCATGGAGAACGCCAAAACGGGCAGCCAGCTCCCTCGAGAACTGACTCCCATGCTTCACCCCCAACCAGACAACAAATAGACTGCATGTATCCACCCAATGTAGCGCGGGCATAGAGGGACACAGTCTAAATGTCGCTGTTTACATTCATATTTTCTTTTTGAACATAGTGACATTTTCAAAAAAAAGTTGTGCAGTCTAGCACAAAAAAAAACAGAGTGATACACACCCACTGAGCGCTTGCTGAAAGACAGAAGCTGCCAGATGCATTTGCTGCACGTGCTTTATAGCTTCCTGGTCTCTACGTCACCCCGCCCGTGACGTCTCGTTTCTCTATTGGACTGATTACACACGTTTCAGAGCACGGTTATGCTGAAGGTGTTCCCAAAGCGTTTCTCGACGCAGCTCGAGTTCCCAAAGGGGAACCTAAAATACTATGTGGAGGACTGAAAATAATTCAATAAATATAATATGACCGTGAGATGAAATTTACGCCCTTGGTAGCTCCAGTTGTGCAGCATGAGATACACTGTAAAAAATGTCTGTTAAAATAACAGTGAAATGCTGTAAAATCACAACATTAAAATACTGTAAATTGAATTACAGTGAAACATTGTATACTTTA
>JAHKKF010531838.1:20552-30651 GCA_019740295.1 Labeo calbasu | reverse complement strand
AAGTGTCTTTTTTTTATTTTATTTTACTTAGTTAGGCCTATAGACTATTTAGATACTTGAGCATCAAGCAATATTCATAAACAGGTGCAGCTGTATTATTATTATTATTATTCTGATTAGACTATGTTATATTACAATTAAATTACATGGATGTGACCCATTAAAAATAACTAAATTTGTTTCCAGGGATTCATTTTATACACGCAAAAAGCAGCATACAACAGAACGTGTGGATTTACATGGTCACATTGCAGCACTTCTGCAAACAGAAAAACTAAATAATTAATAAAGTAACAAAACAAAAGAAAAAGAAACTGCAACAAGTAGCAGCCTATATGCAGAATTTTGTTTCATTTTTGTGATGCGCTCTTGAGAAAGTGGCATCCTGTTTGTTTTCTTTATTTTACAAAAGCACAACGTTTTGTTTTTATTGTGAATGTACATCAATAAAAAATATTTAAAACAGTTTTTAAAAATGTAAAATGTCTTACCCTTTTATGACCACAAAAGAAGGAGTATTGTAAGTTGTTTCCACTTTTATAAGGTGTGGCAGGAGGAATCAAGTGATCGTGCCGGTGCCTCTGGCGCGCAGTTAATCATTACTCGACATCGACAATGCAGCCTGTTCATTGTCATAATCAAATACAGTCAGCCAAACATGCTATTTTACTTCCTTGGATGGAAACCTTGCTAACGTAAACAGTCTGCAAAGTTGTTAATCAAAAAAGTGCATGATAAATAAAGATATTGTCTCTCGAAAGAAAGAGCCGACTCTGAACCGCCTTAACGAGTCGTCATATTTTCAAATCTTTTGCCTGTTACCGATCTACGTCACTAGTTAACACATTAGCATAATCCCCATCTGCCTGCCCACAAATACTTCCGCTAGTTAGTGTGTTTACATCATGTCAAGAAGACGCTGTGTTTTGCGCTGTGAAAGCAAGTTTGTTTTGTTTTCATTGCTGAAAGATGATGATGTGAAGGATCAGTGGTTAAATTTTTTTTTCCACAATACCACAGCAATGTAATTCGAACCTTTTGTTGTGTGCTCATCATTTTACCGAAGGACTGCTTGGTTAACCTTGGTGAGTTCAACTTGGGATTCGCTAAAGCTTGTCCTTGAAAGATAAATCCGAACCTTCTTTATTTGGACCAACATGCATCTCCAAACCGCAACCTGTAAGGATGATTAACATGTTATGTGTACATTTTTAACGTTGTGCTCAAAATAATAAAGTTGTGTGTGGTAATGTGATGTTTACCTAGGTTTCCAGGTAAACCTTGATTTTACCTTCTTACTGAAATAGTTTTGATAATTTGCTATGAACCCATTATTTTCTCAGAATGTGTTAACTAATGTAGACTGTTGTTGTTTTAAATACTTTGTTTAATAATAAAGAATGTAGACATATTTTGGTTTATAAACTGTATTGTTTCATCAGTTAGTCACGTTAGCACTTGGCTAACGTATCCACCATTATTGTTTTGTGAAGTGTTTACCATTTAGCAGCTAAACTTTAGCTCTGGGCTTGATTCACTTACATTGTGTACGGAAAGACCAATCACAACAGACTTGGCCAGCTGACCAATCAGAGCAGGGTAGGCTTATGGAAGGGAGGGGTTTACAGATCTTAAGCTCAGAACTGCTTCGAACTAATCGTTTTGAAATCATTGCAAATTGATTTTGATATTAAATGTATATTCTGAGAAAATGACAATGTTTCTGACCTTCTGACTCCAACACAATATTAGGACACTTTAAAATACCATACGACCTGCTCTTTAACCTGTATCTTCAGCAGTGGGGTTCAGCAGGGTCCGGTACTTGGCCCCATACTTTTCTCCATTTTTACTCTAATCAGAGCAACTACATGCATCTGCACACCACAACCTATAAAAACACAAGTTCTCCTAGACGCTCACCTAAACCCCGTTTCACTCTCACTGCAATTTTATGTTATTACATAGACATATGAGCACTTCACTAGCAGCCTACTGCACAGACCCCAGCAGGGAGCTGATGAAGAACATAAATTGAGAGTGAGGAGCCTAACTGTGTTTACCAGATTAAACTCTGTTCTTTCTTGTGTCTGGAGAGAGTGAAATCAGAGGAGTTCCCGCTAACCGCTACTGCAATGCCTGTGTGCTGTTGCTATGGCCTTTCACTGTCACTAGGCAGGAATGAACTTGCCAAGATTTACACAGACTTGTTTGCCTACAAATGATCTTTCAGTTTCAGTTTCACTACGTCCCCAGTGACCCAAGCCGACTAAGAATCTCTAACCCTAATTCCCGACCCTAATCTTAATCTTAGATTTGTCTCTGGCCACACTTAGGATAACCTCCTCACCCACAGTCCCAACACTTTATGTAACCAGCTGCCTTATGTAACCACACATACTCAACAGCCAGTGTGCGAATTATACAATGACTTTCAGAAGTCAACTTTTTAAAAGCAAGATTTGACACAATTTTATTGAGGTTTTACACGTCTCATGCAACCAAAATTGCCTTTTGCACCCACACCAAACATCAATCTTAAGGACTTTTTTAAGTAAAAAACTTTTTATGTTTACTTTTTATATAATCATAATCCAAAGATTTAAGGACCAACAATCTCCAATTACAAAGGGGGGCACAATCTCATTTCCCTGAGCGATTTTTACCAAGGATGACGTTCCATCTATTTGGCACCAGGTGAAAATTTACCTTCTAAATAATTGCAAACTAACTTTTGTCATTAAAGAAACATGTAAACGCTTTGCTTCACCATCTCTTCAAATAGGTGGGTCGAACCACCACATTTCGCACCCGATTCATCAGCCGTTAAGTTACTGCGTTCAGCGCAACAAGAATATAGACTGTTATAAGCACTCATGCTGTTCAGCCATTATTTGGCATAGTTCCTGCTTTTGGCGTAGGAGTGCCCACGTAATAACCCAGCAAGAATATTTGATGAATCTTTTATCTTACGTAAGGTCCCAAAACCCATCATCGTCTCCCTATCTGCTCTCCCATGAAGGATTTCCTTCTCACTTCCTCTTCATTCTGTTGTTCTTTATTATAAGGAGCTGTGAATCAGCCGGATGTGCCAACCTCGGATTTCATCCTCTCAGGCATATTCTGCCACCTAAACAGTGCTCAAACACACACACTGATACAGACACAAACCTACAGATAACCAGCAGCACCTATTTATAGATCATCCACCTACTCTGGAACTATCATTTTTAGCATTTACCTTTTTTTTACCACTTGGCCATCCTGAACTGGACAGACAGTCATACACACCTGTTGTCCTCAGTGACCACTGATTCATTACAATCCTGCCATGCACCCAGTGTGACACAAGCCTTTGCCTTCTCCATTAGATGAGTCACAGCTCAATTAAACCTCCCCTGGCAGACACACACACACTCTTGAAGCAGGCTGAGCGCTCAGGAGGGTGGCACTGGCTATAGCAGGCCTGCCCTCAGGCAAACGTCTCTTCCAGACTTTTGACCATTGCCATTAAGTCGGGTCCACTTTGCAACTTATCCTGGCCAAGAACTGGCCAAACCAGGCACGGTGGGACAAAGCGACAAGCAATAAATGTAAATTCAGAGCTCGACGGTGCATTTCACTCGCATTTGAAATTAAAAATAGATGCTATAAAATATATTTAGCAGCATGTGTGCGAATAAAATACGTTCCTGCAGGTCCTTAAAAAGAGACGAATCAGTTTTATGAAATTTAAGATCATAAAAAGTCTTGAATATCTTAAATGGTATAACCAACATCCTAGTTATAATTTTAAGAGGTCTTAAATTTGAGGATGGAAAAACAGGAATTACGATATAACCTAATGTGATTAAACTTCAAAAGCCTATGACTTAATTAAATAAATATGAGTGCTGCACTTTTCAAAGTAAAAAGCACAACGCTGTTGCACATTCTGCAGACTCATGGTTTCAGAGCAGTTCACGACTGATGAAAACAGTGAATTTATGCAAATAAACAGCTTTTGAATTGTTACTTCATATTGTTTATGCTGAAATACATTTTGCTGGACGAAGTACACAAATCAAGTACTTGAGTAAAAGTACAGATATGTGGATGTGAGCTGCCACTTCATTGCATGGAGAGGGGAGTGAAACGTCAGCGAAGTGCCGCTGGCTAGGGAGGGAGTAGCGCGGTTCAATATATTCGATAAGCTGATGAAATCCAAACAGTGCTGAAAGGTTGGTCATCAATTGCAATCATTTCCATAACTTTGCAAGTTATGGCTTTTGCTTTGGCACTGTCCTTGTCAAACTTCTTCGTATTGTCAAGTTTGTTGTACCGGCTTTTTGGTAGTGGGTAACGCTGTTTGTTTGGCAGTGACTTTCGTCTGATAATCTTTATAAATTTCGGGATGCCGAAACTTCAGATGGCCTATTAGATTAGTAGTATTGAATCTTTAAAACTTCTCTCAGGCAGGCAAGTGCAGCTCCTATCTCTTTGAATGGGGAAACATCAAATTCTCCTAAACTGTTCGCCAAGCTTACGATTAAATTTTTTTTGAATCACCAATGAAATCTGACAAGAACTTCCTCATAAATATTGTTCCTTGTCTTTCAATAGCGTTAAAAAAAGCTTATTTTTCAGGCTAGATCTGCCAGTGCGCATGCGCAGTAATAAGCGCACGTCTCAGAATGCTGACTGTTTCTATAGCAACCAGGACTTCTAACGGCAGCTGACTTTACTAATCAACGACTGGCTCTTTCATTAAGAAGGCGGGGCTTCGAGGCCATAATGAGCGTTGCATATTTCCCCATTCAAAACTATATGAGTGACAGGTCTTGGGTATTCTATAGTCTTTGTGATCAAAACCCTAGTGGCCAGCAGCAAGCACGTGAAGTGATTTAACCAGCAGAAACAATACATAGGGGTGCGCGGGGCACAAACTAACGCAGGGTTAATTGTAACACGTGGTTTAAATATTTCCACACATGCTAGCATAACCAAATTTACGGTATTTACTTGTTGCCATGTCAACACTATACAGTTACACTATATAAAAGTGCGCCAAAATTCAAAAGCCTTTTGATGATATCACTGAATGTTTATTTTACCATAGTAAAAGTAAATTTCTGGCTGAAGTAAATTTTTCTTCTCAGTTTTTAATATTCATTTAAAATGAGACAAATCTGCTATTATTTTAATCGCCAATCTGTTGTTTATCAGTTTAGATAGTTTATTAATGCTTGGCAAGTCAGCAGAAGACACGAACCACTTTTATATTCCAGTCACGCTGATGGGGAATGTTGTAACACTGCATTACAATCTGCCCCACTATATTAAAATATGCTATTCTATGACATTAGCCATGTAATTCTCACTCTTTACTTTTATGGATTTTAAAAAGCAACCACAAGAAACAGGTGAATAAAGACTCACAATCGACATTCAATGTTGAGAAATTAATATTTCAAGAAATGTAAAGCATTTTGGCTCATTTATGTGTCTTGTGTGCTATGAGAGCTGTCTTTGGAGGGAGGAGAGTGTTTGTCTCAATGTCTAAATGTGTATTATCTATTTGCGCACATTGTTTTGAACTATACTGTGCAGCTGTGTTTTGCGATCAGGGCCATCCCATGCATGGTTGCGATGTGTTCATTGTGAACCTCAAAAATTAGATTTAAAAAACGCCATTATTTTATTTGATATTTTTATATTTTATTCATTCGATCAGACAACATTTTAAGCTGTCATATGGTCATGTTACAACGTGCCCCTCACTTCACAATGTACCCCACATAACGGGGCATGTTGTCACTTTTCACTTCCTTTCTTTTGAGGTAAATAGCGAAAAACACACTGTAATTATGAAACAAAGCCACATATTTGTACAAGACAAGTGTAAAAATTAACGTGGATAAAAAATGATACTCTGAACCCCACGTGGATTTACACAAACTGAGAAATTCAGGAAGTGCCCTGCACTTCCCTAATTAATTGGCTTATAGATATCGACCTAATTTTGTTATTGGACTAATAACAATAATGTTAAAAATAGCATTTATCGGCAGATACCGATATGGCCACCTATATATTCGTATCGTATGAATCAGACACCACTTATATGTCTCGGAGCACGTGAGATATTATAAGGAGTAATGATATGTTTTATGAAATGTAGTGAAGTAAAAAGTATGATCTTATGCTTTGGAATATAGTAATGTAAAATTAAAAGTTACTCAAAATAAAACTACTCCAGTAAAGTACACATACTTGAAAAATATACTACTAAAACTACTTTGTTACTGTCCACCACTGAACAATAGTAAATAATAAACATTTCAAAATAAGAGTCCCATACTTCCTATTTGTCCCACATTACTAATAGCATTTGTTGTTGTTTCTTGGTTATTATTGGTATTTTGGTTACACAATAAAAGGTATCTGGCATTTAAATCAAAATATGTTCTTGTAGCTTTTGTCTGGGATGTTCTGTCACAGGAAGAAAAGATCAAGAGCATTGTTTAACACATTCTTAAAGGGATAGTTCACTCAAAAATGAAAATTCAGTCATTAATTACTCATTAATTACCGTAAGACCTTCGTTCATCTTCAAAACACAAATTAACATACTTTTCGGATGAAATCCGAGAGCTTTCTGACCCTGCATAGACAACAACACAGCTGACACGTTCAAGGCCCAGAAAGATAGTAAGGACATCATTAAAATAGTCCATGTGACATCAGTGGTTTAACCTTATTTTTATGAAGCTACAAGAATATTTTTTGTGCGCAAAGAAAACAAAAATTACTTCATTTAACGTGGTACTCTTGTGAACGCGCGTCAAAGACTGACACCGAAGATAATAAATTGTTTAATAATATCGTTATTTTTGTTTTCTTTGCACACAAAAAGTATTCTTGCAGCTTCATAAAATTACGGTTGAACCACTGATGTCACATGGACTATTTTAATGATGTCCTTACTATCTTTCTGGGTCTTGAATGTTTCGGATTTCATTAAAAAATATCTTAATTTGTGTTCTGAAGATGAACAAAGGTCCTATGGGTTTGGAACGACATGAGGGTGAACTATCTCTTTAAATTTACAGATTTTAGTAGTATTGGCACAATAATCTGTTTTTGGTCCAAAAACGCTAACCATAGCAGCCCAGGAGCTTGTAAACATGTTTATTTCCAGGTAAAAACCTGTCCCTCTGACCCCAGAAACTTCCTGCAGGAAGCAAAGCCAGCCAATCAGAACACAGCTTGGAGATTTTACCAAGTGCTTGCTGTTTTCATGGCTAATAGGCATGAGAGGATGTTCCATGTCTAAAATATAAAGCATGGAAAAGGGAAAAGACTGACAGGCCCAGAACTGTTGTGTCTGTCTGTATTTGCGTCTTAGATTTGAAATATGTGTATCTTTGTATTGTGCCGGGATCTCATTATTGTCTGGGTGTGTGTGTGCACAGGGGTTCAGGGCTGAATGGTGCCAGTCTGAGAGTGTCTCTATGGTGCCTGCCTCGTCTGCCAGCCTCAAGATTGATTTATCAAGACACAGAGAATGAGGCAACACCCCCCTTACGCCATCTTCCTGTCTCTCTCAAAAACACAAAGTCTCAAAAACACCCCCACCCCCGCCACAATCACATTTTCCCCTCAGACAAGTGCTTTGCAGCCAGACCTAGACACCGTCTCACACACTCTCACGCGGGGCGGGGGCCGCTGGGGGGGACTGGCACAGAGGGGAATCTTAACACTTGATGCTAGCGGAGCATGTCGGAGGTAAACAGCATCATTTTCTCTTTTATTTCATTTACGACACAATAAAATATGGAAATAAAAAACGTGGGAGGATGTGTCTCCCCCTCCCTGCACAAAAAAACTTCCGTCTCTCGCCCGCATCATTATCCGTCTGCGTCGTTTTCAATCGGCTGGCGAGACGGAGAGAGCTCACGGGGGAAAGAAAAGCCAGCAGAACATTTTTAATCTCTGCTGTGTTCCTGACGAGAAAAAAAGGACAAAAAATAGGAATGAAAAGGCAGAGGCTGAGAGAAAAGTATTGCAGTGTGGGTTGAGTTATGACGGGGCTTTTTCTTTTGCAAAAAAAGTATTGTGGCGATACCATAGTATGGTTATGGTATATAAAACTAACAGCATTGTGATACATACCATTGTACCAAATGATTATTGAAGTGGACAATCTAATATTTTCATCTTCAGAAAATATTTGTGTCTGTTTGGTTGATTAGCAAGATCTTTGAATCTTTCCCAAAATCTATTGACAGCCTTGTCGACAACTAATAAACATTTACTGTTTTCAATGAGTTTCGAGTAAATATTGCTTGAAATAAGTGTTGATTTAATTTCATGTGTATTATATCAGATTATCTACATTAGCAGGTCCAAAATAAACACTCCAACAAACTCCAAGTGCCAAATGCAAGTAAAAATTGGCTGAGGTGAATAAATAAGTTGCCCAGTTGGCCAGTAACTTTATTGGGAACAAAAATAAGTTGAAACTGAAAATATATATATTCCAACCAGTGTTGTAGTTACTTCTCATGTTAGTAACAAATTATCAGGGAAAGTAACTATTTTATTACTTTAAAAAAAAAAAAATTGTTTAAATATGTCAAATAACTTGGATGCCCCCAATATTAAATATGTTAAATGAATGATTTTTTTTTTTTTTAACTCACCAGAATTATAAAGCTTACTGGCACAGTTTTGTAAATATCTGAATGCACACTTAGCATCAGTCAGTCAAGCATTATAATATTTAATCATTAGAACTTTAGAATAACGTATGAAAGCATATTTGTCATATTGACTGAACTTAGGACTGGTGGTGGTGTTCAAGATATTGTTTGTAATTTAGCTTTTATTTAAAAAAGGGGGAAAAAACTAAAATTAATACTGAAAAGATAACAAAATTACTACGAATACTACTACTAATAACAATATAAAACACACTAAGAGTTAATGAGCTGCTGGGTTCATGAATATTAATCACGTTGTCTGCGTTCGCTCGAACTGATTTGCTGAAATCAAAACAGGGGCGATAATAGGTGAGTGCCAGCCAATGAGATTGCCATTTGCCAGTTCCGCCTACTACTGGAAAAACTTTCAGTTCTTAAAAGCTGAAGAATCCCAAAGAAGCTTATTTTGACAGGAAAATACAGCAAAGAATACTGTTTACATGTAGGGCGTCAACTCTGCACGGTTTATCTCTCTTGCTCGACGGCTTAGTTGTGTGCCTTCTCACTAGAATTTACGGTTCATTAAATACAGGTGCGCTGCGCATCCATTCAACTGAAAAATAAAATTATAATAATATTATAGTAAAATATTGTAACGCCACATTTAATTGTCAGTAACGGTAACAGTGTTGTAACGGGGGAAACAGTAATTCGTTTGGTTACTCGTTACTGAAAACAAATTATGCCGTTTATTTATAACGCCGTTATTCCCATCAATGATTCTAGCCCTCACTGATGAAAGTGATAAGAGTGTTTTAATGGCTTATAAAAAGTCTATCAAATAAAACATATGTAACAACTGATTTTAAAACACAAATAGGCTACCGTAATTAATTTATATAGGATATCTAAGTGGTGACACATTATGTGAAATATTACTCATACTGAAACACAAAAATATGAACAAAAGTCTTAACAATTTTTTTTGACAGGCAAAACAGGTCAACACAAACATGAAATGGGAAAAAAATTAAATGTAAAAAATATATATATATGCACAACTAACGGTAATACTGTTTAAGATTTCTATTCAAGATGAAAACATAAATCTAGGATATGCTCTGCTGGTTTCCGCGCAAAACTTGAAACTGTGACATTTCATTCACAACCCATTTGGCAACCTGCCAAAATAAAAGCTTGATGATTTTAGGTTTGAAACTGCTGAAAATTAATATAACAAAAAAAAAAAGAAAAAGAGTGAAAAAAACTGTATTATTTATTTTAAAAATGTAAAAAAAATATATTATTACCCATCATTTTAACTGTCATATTTTAATTATAATAACACATTTAACTGCTTTTATTTTTGTTCACATTTTCATTTTTAATCATGAAACTACGGGACGACAGTGCAG